>JAPQWV010005319.1:0-20433 GCA_027422505.1 Craterostigma plantagineum | reverse complement strand
TCATAACCATTCTCACTCAAAGCAGGAATAGAAATAATATTTTTTAGCCCATTGGGTAATAAAAGTACATCGGATAAATATAATACATGTCCAGAACTTAATACAAGAGTCTTCGATCCAACATGACTAACTGGTACACTATGTCCGCTACCAACGTTGATCAAGACTTCTCGTTCCGCCAGCTTCCTACTTCGTTCAAGACCCTGGTTCAAAACACAAATGTGAGCACTAGCTGCCGAGTCAAGAATCTACGAAGTGAAAAATACAGTAAATGACGCTTTTTGGCTTTGCCCTTTTTTTTAATCCCTCCTTTTGGCTTATTAGGCTTGGGCTTCGGCTTGTTCGACTTAGATCTCTTAGACCTTGTAGTCGCAACAAGTGCAACCTCTTTTCCCTTTCCTTTCGTTAGCTCACGCTGAGTCTGAACCAGCGTGTTCATGAGTTCAGGAAGCGAAAATCGCCTATCGCTCAGATTATAGTTTATAATAAACTGAGCAAATGAAGCTGGGAGTGACTGAAGGATCAGGTCAATCTGAAGCTCGTTATGAATGGGGCAACCAAGAGAACTTAGTTCCTCGATGCACCCAATGAGCTTACGCACATGTGTCGCGACATCTGCGCTCTCAGGCATCTTGGTATGACAAAAATTGTCAACGGCACGATATCGAGACGATCTCGACCGGTCGCCGTACAACTCCTTCAGATGAGTCAATATCTCGCGCATTTGCATACTCTCATGCTGGCGCTGCAGATCATTATTCATCCCAGTTAACATATAAGCCTTGACACGGGCACTATCAGCCATCCATTTGGCATAATATTCCCTGTCAGCATCACTCGCACCCTCTTGGGGTTCGAGTGGTATGGGTCTCTCAAGGACATACTCTAGGCGTTACAGAGTGAGGACTATCCTCAAGTTACGGAGCCAGTCCGCAAGGTTTGGACCCTTCAAACGATTTTGCATGATCTATAAATTGAATGGTGACGTCATTTTGTATACAAACAAGAAAGAAAACAATCTATAGAAAATAAAGCATTGAAGGGGTCAACGTATTATTCTACAAGCACAAATAAGGACTTTTACAATTTAGCTTGACTCCCACTATTTTTCTCAAAATCTCATTCTCCCGATAGAGATTTCAGAAACCTCGTTGATGGTTTCAAGTGGAGTTGATTTCCCCCTCCACATAATGAGCCTCAACCTAACAGTTTGTTGGCCCATTACTCATACGGCGCCGTGTCCCACACGAACCCATAAATGACCTCGTGTCTCACACGAGTCCATCTCATGAGTGTTTTAACAACTTTGTCACCGGTCAGGACCCTCACCCTAACAGGAATAATTGGGAAATAACCGTCTAAGTGTGACCTATCAACGTCTGGCTCAATCCTAACATTTAGATTTTCCTGCCCGTATGATAACTCTTTATAAGGCGTGAATATGTTTCGGAGAGCGGCGTTTAGACAATCACCCAAAATACCCACGCCGAGAGTGAAATGTTTTGGCACCGATAAATCGGAACAAACCGCACATATACCCAAGTCGCTTCAATAATGAGCTTGACTTTATTGTCTTAACGCACTCGGACCAACTACGATAAGAACGAGATGATTGGCACTGATAACTCGGAACAAACCACACACGAGACTCAAGCCGCAATGATTTCGAGCTTGATAGAAGACAGGAATCCCGTCCCTTTATCCACTTAGTATTTAGTCCAACCGGGAGAATACGTTTCACACACATAAGCACTTAAATACGCACGTAACGTCAAACAAACATGCAAGTATTCACGGTAAACCTAGTTAGCTGCGTGGACTATTTCTACTCCAATACATTTATTTTTATAAATTACATCTCTTCTCTTCGACTTCGCACTATGTTCTCGAACGACCTCTAAGTCTTCAAACTACTTTCTCTTGGACTCTTTTCGTACTCGTACGGCCATCATACTTAAAATTAATTTTTCTATATATTAATTAAATTACAAAACGAGGGGATCAGCTGTCCCAGACAACCCGTATATTAATGAATATTATACAAACCGGGGGGATCTTGTCACCCTTAACATATCACCCGGAAATAGAGCCTAAGTCCACACCCATGTCTTAATACGTGCCATACATACATGCATACAACATAAACACGTTCACGACAACAAAACGCTCAAAGAAACCGAAACGAAATTTGGGCTAGTCCTAGACTTACGGGCCCAGTGAAAAGTTACGAACCGTGAGAAGACTCCCACTAGGGTTTTTTCTCCACGCTACGTTGGACCGCTCGCAATTAGGCGACGTCCGACCAAGCGAGTGCTCGGTTTACAAACTTGAACTAAGTACAACTCATGCTATGACGCTCGAGCGACTTAGTGACTTGCACAACCGAGTTCGTTTCGGACTCGTTTATGTCGTTTCTTAGAACCGAGGCTATGGCTCTGATACCAATATTGGGAAACCCCGGGAGACCCGAGGCCTTGCCCCGTACGCAGCGGATTTTAAAATTTTTCCCAGGTTCCCCTTACGATTTCCCAGGATACTGGGTTAAATAAAGAAAACACACATATGACACGGATAAAGGAATAGGGATCTTACCATCGTGGCAAAGATTCTTAGCTCCCGTAGCTCACGAACTGTGTCGAAGAGAGTCACGCCAACCCCGTGACGTGCCACAGACTTAACCTCCCCAAGACTCTACCTCCCTAAGGAGCTCTCACCACTCTCTAAACTCAAGTTTTTAGTGTGAGAATGTATGGGATAATCATATGGACGTAATTGCTCAAAGCCTAATAATAAAATTCCATTTTCAACCTTGAAAATGATTTAAACCTTAATTAAATGAGATCATGTCCTACATGACTCGTTTTTTGTTTAATTCCTTTGAATTATGCCATCTAATGACTAGACATTGTCCCACGAGTTTAACAAAGAACAAGAAACAAATTTGGACTTGATTTGGGACAAATTTGATTAAAAAACTGTCGGTCACGGCCTGCATCAAGTCCGTCACGACCGTGACACTGTCTGGCATAAAATGAGCTCACTGCCATGTGTTACGGCCACATGCAATGGTTGTCACGGCCGTGACTGCCCTGACAGCTTTGCGGCAGTTTCGTATTTCGATCCAATCGAGGGGTAAACGATGTCCAATTGCCCTGACAGCTTTGCGGCCGTGACTCACCAATCATGATTCTGACCAAAGGATTCTCAATCCGAGGTCTAGATTGGGATATATGAATTTTTGAAGCTACTGCAACTTTGCAGACAGGCTTCACGACTGTGACGAGCCTCGCTCATCGTTGTGAACCCTATTTATGCCTCATTCTTCATCACATTGTTACGTGAATTTTTGTCCATATAAATACAGTTTCTTGTATTCAACATTTTTATTAACATCACTAAGACTGTTATATCTATTTACATCTCATAATAGTTGGGCACTATCACAGTGATCATTTTTAAGCCCGACTCTCATGGTTCGTCCCAACCCGGCAAGGGAGGAATCCAAGAATTTGGTAAGCGCCTAGCCAATCCCACGGTACCAAATAGATCCCGTGTTGAGTACGATCTTCGATCTACGAACTGACTATAGATTATCATCGTACTTATAGACCCTTCACTATGTCCCGATCGAGTGAGAGTCATGGTATAGGACCAAGGTCCCCGCAATGTAGATCGGCCAATAAATTACGTGTATGACTTACGTGATTCCATGTTAATTGCATATATGTCGAATGCTTATGTGACCAGTTCATTGACAAAGGCGACTAGAAGTAAGTTGTTATTAATGCTTGTTTCGATTATTAACGCACTTTGGCCTCAGTACTAATGGGTGTTACAAACGCAGGTGCGTCGTATGGGAAGATGAATTTGTATCTCTAAAGGGGTATCAGTTGGCTGAAATGATGCTAGGTCATGCCCTCATTTCAGACGTGATTGATGCCTGGTTCAAGTACATTTCATCGTCGAATTACAGAATACGTTATGAAGTGATAGTAGAGACATACTTTGTTCCTACGCACGTAGTGGTGAGTCCTATATAAAATCTCGGTTTTTTATTATATGATATAAAAGTATTTCGATATGTTACGCAGCAAAATATCGAGGGCGTCTTGACGAATGGCCATCTGAAGATTTCGACGAAAAGGGACTTGAAGACTTTCTTGGAAAATTGTCAGCCGTTACTAATGCAACAATCCTATAAGTACATCGTCTTCCCCCTGCATCATGGATATCATTGGCATATGCTAGTCCTAGACGTACCCAATAGATCTTTCCTCCACTACAACTCGCTGCCTAGCCCGAAAGCCAATGGTGTCGCAAGCCGATGTCTAAGTCTCGTATGATCTTTATTTGAAGAAGTTGTCCGCTCTCTTGATTAATACTTTGACTTCTCTATTTAGGCATCTGCCATTCGACAGTACATGCAGCACATAAAAGTTGCGTCGCTGCCAGATTCGAAGGTCGCAAAATGCTAGTTGTCGACGACAGATTTACGGTAGCATGGATTGTGGGGTTTGGGTATGCATGTTCGGCGAGGCTCTTTGTCGCGATGATGTGTTGTTTTGGGCCAAAGTTAATGAAACTGAGGCTGTAGAAAGCTTTAGGGCTCGCATTTTGGCCGGATTACTAGACTTTGCTGTTTGTGGTGTGTAAGTTGGAACCCTTGATGTTTTTGTTGTTCTGATCTCCTATGAAACAATACTATTGGAGATTCATGTGTTATGTAAGCCAATGCAGGTCTTTATGTCCGTGTAAGACAATGATGTAAGACAATGATGTTAATGTAGGTCTTTATGTCCGTGTTTTATGTCCGCAAAAATTATGTTAAAGTTCGAATACTACAAGTACATAATGTTGAAACAGAATATAGTAGTTCCATACCAGATAAGGAAGAAGTTTCTAGAGTGTTCATGATGTTTCCAGGAAGTCAATTGGTATATCATGGTTCTGTCGCTAGTGTTACCACATCAGCACGATAAAATACTACATGATTGATGAACCCCCAAGCTAGTGGTCAGGTCGAGGTAGTAAATCGTGAGCTGAAACATCCTAGAAAAGATTATAGAAGGAACCGTACGGAGTGGCGAATAAGTTGAACGGCACTTTGGGCATATAAGACTGTATATAAGACTCCCATGGCACTACACCGTATACATTAGTCTACGGGAAGGCGTGCCACCTCCCAGTAGAAATCGAACATAAGGCCTATTGAGCAGTAAGTCCTTATATTTTGATTTGGGGGACGCCGGCAGAAAGCGACAACTCCAAATTAACGAGTTAGACGAGTGGCGTTTATCGGCGTACGATAACGCCCGCATGCATAAAGAGCGCTCCAAAGCCTATCGTGACAAGAAAATTAGGCAAAAGTGGGAGTTTCAAGAAGGGGACCATGTCATCCTCTATCTCGGCTTAAGCTCTTTTCCGGCAAACTTAGATCACGATGGTCAGGACCGTTCACAGTTACCCGTGTTTTCCTTATGGTACTGTTGAGATTTCAAGTATGGAGCAGGGTACTTTCAAGGTGAACGGCCACAGGTTGAACTACTATCATGGAGGCGAGGAAGACGTGAGCGAAAAAGAAGTGCTCTACCTTGACTTCAAGTCTCCCTGAGCAGACAAAAAGGCGTCCAGCTAAAGAAAATAAAGTAAGGGCTTCTTGGTAGGCAACCTAAGTATTTTTGTTTATGTTTTAGCCATAAGTTTAGTTAAAAAACAAAAAAAAAGGGGTCACGACCAACGGTTTAAACCGTCACGGCCGGTACCTCTATTCGCGCACTGCCAAACATCACGGCCTGAGGCTTAAGCCGTCACGGCCGTGACGGACCAAGGGCACTCACTGCACTCTGTCACGGCCAGAAGCTTAAGCTTCACGGCCGCGACTACATCCAGAAGCCCTTACTGCACATTGTCAAGACCAGAAGCCTAAGCTTCACGGCCGTGAATTTTACGCTTCTATAAAAAAATAAAAAAAATAATAGTAATAATAATAATAATAATAATAAATAAATAAATAATAAAATAATAATAATAGATATAAGTGGCTAGTGTCACGGCCAGTGACGTAAACCTCACGGCAGTGAACAATGGCAGAGGCATACGCTGCCTATTGTCACGGCCAGGGGCTCTAAGGTCACGACCGTGGCTGAGACGAATTTAAGTGGAAGAAAAAAAATCTTTTCTTCTCTATCTCTCTCTCTCTCTCGTGCGTTCCGTCTCTCTCACTCACAACCACCACCCAAACCACCGCCGACCACCGCCCCGCATCTCAAAATCCGGTGAACACCCGAAATTCCAACCACCCATTTAACCCCCATCTTAACGCAACAAGGTATGAATTTTTCTCTCCTTTCTTATTACATACGAATTTGGAGGTTGATTTGGTCGAAATCCTAACTGTTTCTTGTTTGCTCACATGTAGATATAAGCTATGCACACTGGGGGTTTCTTTAATTTGCTAATTTAATCCATGAATTTTAACAACGAACCCAAATTTCGAATTTGGGGCTTTTCAAAATCGGGTCCAGTTCCGTGTTTTTGATACTTTCTCCTTGCTTTGTACATGCTGTAATCACGTTACTCATTGTTAATTCGTTGAAATTAGACATGAATTTTGCCGGTTAGACAAGGAACCCTAATTCTTCAAATTAGGAAATTTTCGATTTTTTTACATTCATGTGGATTGTTAGCGACCCCGTATTATTTAGCTGTGCCCCATCTCTTGGGTTGTGGGTATCACAATTGCATCGTAGGAGTTTGGTGTTATATATAATATGTTGCACGCCACGTGTTTGATAAAATGCCAAGATGAATTTTCCTTGTGCTATCGAAACTGGGACGGGTTGTTTGTCGCTATTTTGGTCGAGTCGAGCTGCCGTGAATTTCATTGCTATATTTTCTGTGAGCTCACATACGTTTTCTAGGTACTATGGATCGAAGCCGCACCACCGCCCAGCGTGACCCTGCCTCACGCTCGCCCGTTCGTCAAAAGCGACATGGGCCCCTGCCGACACTACTAGAAGCCATGGGTCAGTTTACAAATGACACACTGACAGCCCGGTACAATAGGCTAAAGGCCACGGAGTTCATCCCCATGGACCAGATCGACTATGATACCTTGGTGAAGCACCACATCGACCAGCAAGGCGCGTAGTACCTCTCACTCAGTGGATGAACCATTTTCTTCAACATCGACGAACCGGCGTACAAGGAACTCACCTTGGAGTTCCTTTCCACCTTCTCTCACGAGGAATACGGCGTCAGCAAGGTCAGCTTCCGGGCATTCAATGAAGAACATATAGTGAACGTTGACGACTTCTGCCATGCACTTGGATTACCAGTACCATTTTTTGGCCACGACGGACCATTCCCGGACCCGCACTATACGGCCTACGTCCAGTAACCGGGAGGTCGACAGGCTTGCTGGGCTGACATCGCTTGACCAGGCGAGCCAGAACTCAGCCCGAGGAAAGACTTCGAAGGCGTCTGCGCTCAGAAGCACAGGACTGCGCTACATCCACCGCCTCCTCACGACCTCGCTCACACCGAGGGGCGACTCGCATGGAGCAATCATCCTCCGTGACCTCTTTTACCTAACTAAGCGACAGCGAGGCGAACGGGTCCATTTGGGAATGCCGATAGCTCATGCCTTCGGTGCTTAGGCGGAAGCAAGAAGCCATGGCAAGATCGTCGTAGGAGCACTCATCACGAAATTCGTACGGGGACTACTACTGTGGCCAGCGAACCCACCACAGATGGAGGTAGTCGGCGGCCCCAACCCTTTGAATGAGGAGATGCTTGTCAAGATGAAGATGCTCGTGAAGGCAATCACCTGGAATCGCGCGAACAAGGTGTACGTCTGGCACGAGATGTATCGTGGCCAGATGGACCACGTCGCCGTCCCCGCCGACCAACTATACATCGAGGCCCCTTACGCATTGGAAACAGACACGACCGTCGGGCCCTCATATTCATCTAGATATCACCATGGCAAGTATTCCTGCGTCGCCTCATACGCATCGACAATGGACCTCGAAGCACAGCGCCAGGAGACGATGTGCATGAACGCCGACGCGCTGCACCGCGACGAAGAAACCCGGCGCCAAAAGAAGAGTACGAGCGACGGAATGAAGAAGCCCACCGTCGGTACTGTGAAGAGCTAGACCTCTTTAACAGGCCCTACAAGCTAGGGACACTGCGCTCGAATTCTCCCAACAGTTGATGTCGTTCCTTCGCCCGAGGCCACCCTCCCCGCCACCACCACCCCCTCAGTGACACTTTTTTTATTTATTCCCTTAGACATTTCCTTTGCTTGAGTAGTCGTTTGCGCTCGTTTATAACTTTGAAGTCTATAACTTTCTCTATATTTTTATCTGTGATGATTCTATGTTCTGCGTTAAATTTTCCTTTTAGTTTGGCAGGCTACGCATCACGAGCCACAATAGTACGACCGTCATGTGTTCAATCACGATCACGTCATTTTTTCGTCAGGGAGTATCGTTCTCCTTAACCCTCTTTCACCCTTCTTGTAGACCTTTTTGGTCCAAATGACTATGAGAGTTTTGATTATTCCAAGTAATTCCATAAATTGGGGGGTACAAATTAGAAAACTCGGTATGCATGTTGTATGATGTTTAAGTATGTGAAAATGTTCGATTAAGCGCTTAAATGTGATTGAACTGTTAAGAAAATCGAATTTGTGTGATCTTGTGCTTAACTGGAATATCTATGTGATCACCTGGTTATCAATGTCTTCATATGAATGGAATCTCGTTGCGTGCTATATATGGAAAATATATCATGTCGAGTGATATGCAAACTGTCTGCAAGATTGAGTTATTTTAGGAAAGAATATCGATGTGATCACCCGGATATGAATGACTATGTTGTATATATGGAAAGGATATTCTGATTATGTGCTTACATGTGATTGATCTATTTTAGGAAAGAATATCAATGAGATATCCGTTGAGTGCGATATTAAATGACTCTTAAATCAGTGAATCATGATCATGCTTTCCTTGTGCGATTAGGATTCATATTACGGAAAGTGATTAATTGATTGGGCTTATATGTGGTAAGATGTTGATCGAGTCTATTTATGGAATGTGCTGAAATCGGATGAGATCACCATACATGGAAAATATGCTTTGCATTATACTCAGTAGATCAAATATTTCTCTATGCGAATTGGCTATGATATTTTGGGAAAGAAATCAGTTGATTGAGCTTACCGTTGAAAATATGCTGAGTGGAACATATGTGGAATATGCTGACTAACGTATGAGATTACAGTGGAGTGAAAGTTAATCTGTGGTATTTATGGTAAGCGATCATGCATGACCGTTGAACTTAATTGGTTTATTCTTGGCATGATTGTTTGAGTTAATGCACGTGATAATTGAGCTTTCTCTTACACATTTTGTGCTTAACTTTCCTTGTGAAGTGAAGAAGCTATTGCTGTTAGGGAGTGTGCCCTCGGAATGCCATACGAGGACTATGAATAGTATAGGGCGCACAATGATGTATGGGTCGATAGACAGTTTTATTGTATATACTATTAAAATAAAGTAGTGAATATTATTTTCATTATAATTGTTAACCTTTTTGGTCCATATATGTTAGAGAGTTTTTGATGAACGATGTAATTGTAATGACATTAGGTCTATAAAATAAGCAATTCGATTTGGGACAAATAAAATGTCTAAGTTCATGATAATGTTCAACCATGCATTGCTAATGAGCTGAAATTTGTTGAAAGTGTTGAATATTTGAATTGCGTATGATTTTGTGATGATTTTGATGGAACTAGGTGATCGCATGTTATAGACAGTCCATGAGATAGGATATATCGTTTCTGTGCTATACATGGAAATAATGCATGGGATATGGAAAATATGCTGTTTATATATGGAAAGTGATATATCCGTTGATACCAGTTTATTCCTGGACGAAAATCATATGTACAATCCTTGCTTACCTTGCACTGAATTAAATGCGAAATATTAAATTGATATCTTTCCTTGTGCTGATTGGATTATTATATTTAGGAAAGATTTGATTTGATTGATCTTATGGATAAAGTGATCTTATATGGTATGTGCTATAACGGGTGATATCTCTGAAATAAGGAAAGTTGTGCCATGATGTGATAAATCGATTTAAGTAAGCTCTGATCTGACTTTTGTGCTAAATATGGTAAATATATTGATTAAATGCTTTGAGCTGTACATGGAAAACGTGCTGATGCCTTGCTATCTTGTGTGCCATACTTGGAAAGTAAATCTGGATTGACTCGTTACTAGGAACTGATAGCAGGAAATCACCTACGGAAAATTCTGATATGGAAAATATATGCGAAGTGTTTGAATATGTTTGAGAACGAAATTGAGCTTTTATATGGAATATAATCATGCTTTTTAATGTGCTATATAACCGTTGTGATAATTTATTAGAAGCATGATTTATATGGTATGATTGACTCGAAAGCTACATGGAAACTATGCTTGATTTGGTGATTATTGTTTGATGTGACTTTCCATGTGAAGTGCTATTTGAAAAGGACTATATATAAGCTGCACTTTAGATTTTCGAAAAAAAAAACAGAATTTGCGAATTTAAGCCTACGAGAGATTTTTGAGCAGGGAGATACTAAGAGATTCCTGAGCCATTCACTTGCGATAGCTTTCTGCCTTACTGAGCGTTAACTTGCATATCCATCACTGAGCGAGTGATTTATCCGATATTCCATCATCCCCTGCCATATATTCTGTCTTCGGACGTGTTGTCTTCGGACGTGAGCAATACCAAGGAGGCAAGGTCGACGTTTACGCACACGTGAAGGGAAGGACAAGTCCGGGGGCCCTTCGGCAGCGAGCTGTGTCTGTCGGGATCGAGGAGATTCCGAGGAACGAAACTCGGCGTGTGGTAACCTGGTAGTGTCTAGTGTTCGACTTGTTTCGGTTGTGTATTGGGCTAACCAATCAGTTTTGTATCCAGCTACGGTGCATTATAGTGATTGGTTAAACTCTTGGGAAGCAAATCCCAAGGAGAGGAGTAAACCCCAGTTGGGGATATAACCTCTATAAAAATCATGTCTCGCATTTACTTTTCAGTTATTTCTTTATCGCTGTGAGACAGACCCGACGCACATCCGATGTTACTAGGATATATCAGGCATACTCGTTACAAACATCAGTAGGCATATCTAAGTCACCACACTTAATCTTTGTGAAAAGAAGCATAAAGTTTTATAAGCCTAATTCACCCCCCTCTTAGGCACATTTATATCTTCATTTGGTATCAGACCAGGTTACTCAAACGACGGGCCTAACAAGCCTGAGTTAAAGATCTAATGGCTTCTTCGAGTTTTGATGTTTTTGCAAAAGGACAATCCCATTCTAGGCCACCACTCTTCGATGGAACAAACTATGCTATATGGAAAAATCGTATGAAGGAATTCCTGCTTGCTACTGACTATGACCTGTGGGATATCATCACGACTGGACCTTACAATCCCAAGAAGGCGGATGGAACTCCAAAGAAAGGTTCCGAGTACGATGCAACAGACAAGCGAGGAATATCCTTGAATGCCAAAGCTAAGAACATGATCGCCTGCGCGCTTACAAGAGAAGAATACAATCGTGTGAGTTCTTGCGAATCTGCCAAGGATATGTGGGAGATGCTTCAAGTCACACATGAGGAACCACTCGAGTTGTACAAGAAAGAATAGCCCTCCTGACTCACCAATACGAGCTGTTCAAAATGGAGGACAACGAGACCATAAGCCATATGTACGCAAGATTCATGAACATCATCAATCAAATGTTCTCGTTGGGAAAGAAAATACCGGACGGTGAGAAAGTACGAAAAATACTGAGATCTCTTCCAAGAGAATGGAATCCCAAAGTAACTGCCATCTACGAAGCAAAGGACTTGGACGAACTTTCCGTGTCAGAATTGATTGGATCTCTTACCACCTACGAGATGACTCAGATCTCCATCAAAGAAAAACCAATGGTCCGAAGTCAACTAAACATTGCATTTAACACTGAACAAGAAAACGACTCTGAAGGTGAAGAAGAAACTGAGGAGGAACTAATGGAGCAGATTGCCATGCTGACCAGAAGGTTTGAAAAGTTTCGGATGAGAAGGAAGTTCAGGGAAACTCCAAGTTCCAACCTAGGAACAAGGGAATATCGTCATCCGAGAACAACGTGCAAAAATGTTTCAAATGCAACAAGCCAGGCCACTTCGCCTCAAACTGCCCGATGGAAAATGGTGACAAAAAGGTAAAGAAGCAGAAAGCAATGGTCACTAACTGGAAGAGGTCGAAAGCGAAGAAGAGGAAGATCTCGCCTACATGGCCAATAATGATGATCAGGTATCTTCTTCATCACTATTAGAAAATTCTTTTCCTAAATGAATTATATGCTAGGCAAGATGAATCTCATGATAACGCTTCCGCAGTATCTGAAGTAGATGAAAAGGAAGAGATGTTTGAAATTATTCAAAATGCAGAAAGAAGGATTAAGTCGCTCAACTCACAAGTAAAGAGTCTGATTAGGCAACGAGATGATGTAGCTAGAGAGAAGCATCAAACAGATCTAGAAAATGAGCGTCTGAAGCCGAGTTAGAAACTCATAAGGAAGAGAAAGTCTTGTGTAATTGCGAAAAGCTTAGGAAGCAAAAAATATATCTAGAGACACGTCCGTCCTTAAGGATTTCTTAGAAGAAAACAAAAATGTTAGACTTTTTGTAGGACAACATAATCTCAACATGATACTCGATCTTCCTAGACATGTTGGAAATACAGGGATAGGATATTCCACAACACCTAAGCACGCTGCACCTTCACAAGATATTAGAAAGCCTAAATTTTTTTCATGCGGCCGTCACGGTCATTATGCTAACCACTGTTTCGTGAAGAAAGATGATAAAACTAGATATATCTGGAGGCCAAGCAGATTCCTAAGAATCAAAGTTCTAACACTGGCGCGCCTGTGTTCATGAGATCACAGTCAGTGACAGATGATATATCATGTGTTAACAGGAGTTATTTTTGTCAGGACCCGTCGTCCCGCCCTCGTATTCCGTTCTAATTCTAAGTGTTAATGCTTTGTTATTGTGCGAATACGTAAAAATGCGAATAAAATTTTTCATTTTAAAACGTGCATGCGGAAGTCTTATATACATGTCAAAAGAATATTCGTAATTCGTTCTACAAATCATCGAAATCATGTCTACACAAAATACAAGTGTGTGTGTGTGTAGCCAAAAGCTCCCTATGCGCCCGGCCTTCACAGGTCGTTATCCATACACACACTCCCACCTCAAAAGCGGTCGGATTGCGTCAAAAGATCGGCCGGCATAAAGTCGGATCACGTACCGTGATCGTCAGTACCTACAACACGTAACATAAACAATGAGCCACCTAGGCTCAGTAAGCAGAAACTATGCATGAATGCACGTGTCCTAACGATCGACAACCACGCCGTCGTTTCCTAACGCTCATACTCGTCATACTCGTACTCTTTTCTTACGCTCTTACTCTTCTTATACTCTTACATACGTCGGCTTTCAATTCCACTATGCGCCATCATTGAGATCTCAATCCATGAGGGATTTGTACGTATGTGGAGGTTCACACACTGGAAGGTCACCCAAGGAATCTTCCTTACTCAGTGTGGCCTCCACGCGGTGCTTACGCTGGTAGCCAACACCGAGGCCACCGACCTCGGAGGTCACCCGGGCATCTTCCGGGTAGTGTACCGCTAGAGGTCACCCGAGGAATCTTCCCTTACTCAGCGTGTGCGGGCCGCTCCTCCAGGTTACTTCCCGCATACGGGGTATTCCCCAGCCTCTATTAGGCCTTAAGTAGCCTCTTATTCAGGCCTTAGAGTAGCCTCTTATTCAGGTCTTAAAGGCTGCATAGGGGAAGCCGTGACTCTTCATTCGAGTCGACACAAACGCCAATATCGGCGAGTATACATCGCACACAGGCGATCTTACGCACGCTCTTACCTCGTTCCTTACGTATTATGCATGCGTGCAAGTGCTCATGCTATGCTCATGTACATATGCAAATCATGCCATCATGCATATAAATAAATCATATCTTACGTACATATTTCATAGAAAATACACAAGCACGTAATTCACATAATTGGACGCAGGCAAGTTACGTGTCGTAGTTGAATTTCTACTTACTTGTCGACCAAGCGAGATTAGTATTCTCCCCGTTCGCTCCTACAGTTCGACCTTTTAAATAAAATTATCGGAGCATTAGTACATAGTTTCCTTGGCTGATTCGTCGAGATAATTAAATTCCGTCTTATTAATTATTTGGGTTTGTATAAATTTTCTAGACTTCATTTAATTTATTTGTGTCCTATTGCATTCCTAAGTCTTTATATTTCGAGAGCTAAGGTACGTTAGAGTTCGATGGCTCTAATTCATATAGCTAGGCAAAAGTGATTAGGACTTGGTATCAATCGATCCTTAATTGGTTCCATTCCAATCAAGTTTCGATCCTTAAGAGATTTCTCACTTATCATCTAAATTTCTTACACTATAAGCTCGGCGAAAGTCACTTGATTCTACTAGGTTTTTGCTCGATCGATTTAATAAAATCTATGTGCTCTAAACCTTAGTTTCGATTGAATTAGGGTTTCGATCGATTGAGCTTATTCGTAAGAGTTTCGCCGCATTTTTATGTCATCATGAGATCATTTTAGGTTTCGATCGAAACCGTGTATTTCCTAATTTTAGTCTTTCGATTGATTTAAACATATTAGGATGAGTTTCAATCGAAACTCATGAATTTCTTAATTCCGCCATCTTGTAATTTGATTTGGTCGAAACCGTGCATGAAGAGGGATCTCTTTCGGCCGAAACCATGTGGGTTTCGCCGAGTTTTCTTTCGATCGAAAGCCCCATCCTCGATCAATCTATGAGTTTCGCTCGATTGAGCATCATTATGAAGGAGTTTCGCCGTGTTTCGTCATCGGCATGACATCATCACTTTTGCCCGAAGCCATGCATGGTGAAGAGGTAATTTAAATCGATTGCATGGCTTGGATGGAGTTTCGCCGAGTTTTGCTTCGATCGAAACTCGTCTAAATCTGCTGCTTTCAATTAAATTCAGGGTTTCGCCGTGTCTTGCATGTGCATGGCGCCATCTTGGTTTCGATCGAAACTCTTTATGGAAAAAGATCACTTTCGAGCAATTGCATGGAATTGGTATAGGGTTTCGATCGAAACTCGTGTATTGAAATGAGTTTCGGTCGAAACTCGTGGCCTATTGAATTTATTATCTTGCAAATCGATTTGATCGAAACCAAATTTTATTCGAGGGTCACCCGAAACCCTGAAATTTGATTTCTTACTTTCGATCGAAGGTGCCATGGTTAATCCTATTCGATCGAAACTTCTTTCTTTCTACCATCCTCATCGAAACTCTGCATCTTATCCCTTTCTACTGCTGAAACCGTATGATTCCTAACTTAAAAGCACACTCCTAGGTTTTAAATTACCCCTTAAACTATCGATTCACTAGTTTGTTCGAATCGGGACCTTAATCTGAACTTACACCTCGCATTTAGGGTTTTTCCCACATTCTTCTTCAACTACTTGCATTAAATGTCATGAATAATCTCCAACTACCTAAAGTACGAATTTAAGAGCTTAAGAAGGGTATTCACTTACCAACTTTAGCTTCCTAAGTTAGTTGAAATGCTCTTTGTTCGATTTTGGCTCGGCTCCTTTCTCCTTCTCTCTTGGCTCTTTCGTTGCTTTTCATAAGTGGAGTTTTGGGTTTGGGAATTTTTGGCTAGATATTTTCTTTCATGTTAAGGGTTGGACATGGTATATGCGTGGTTTCCCTTAAGTTGGGGAAACTTGTCTCCCATTTTGGGTATTTCTCACAATTGGGCCTAATTCAAATTTTAGCCCACTTGGAGATCCATATCATAATACGTTAAAAAGTAAATTCCTAGCCCAATCTATCATTTTCCATTTCCTAGAATTTACTCTTCCAAATTAGGGTTCATAATGGACCCGAAGTACTTCGTACTTACTTGCACATAATTCTCGTAGCTTTCACGAGCATAAAATTCATAACATCACATAAACATTCAACATATACACAATAAACATGAAATCACGTAAGGCATACCCGTAGTTTATTGGCCGACCTAATTTCCGGGGACCGGGGTCCTACATCCTCCCCCCTTAAGGGGGATTTCGCCCCCGAAACCAGCCCGTGTGAAACAGCTCGGGGTAACGAGTTTTCATTTCGTCCTCCCGTTCCCATGTGGCTTCTTCCGTGGACTGGTTCCGCCACAGTACTTTCATTAAGGAATAACTTTATTCCTTAGTCTTTTAGTCTCGTACATCAATATTTCCACCGGAGTCTCCTCGTAACTCAGATCCGGCTTCAATTGTTGATGTAAGGACTCATTTCCTAGCACGTGGTTTGGGTCAGCTAGGTATTTCCGTAGTGTCGAGACGTGGAACACGTCATGCACTTGCGCTAGTGACGCAGGTAGCTCCAATTGATATGCTACCTCGCCTACCCTTTTTAGTATCCTAAATGGTCCTATGTACCTAGGACTTAGTTTTCCTTTCTTTCCGAATCTTTTCACGCCCTTCATTGGCGATACTTTCACGAACACCATATCGCCTTCATCAAATGGTCGACGTCTGCGATCGCGTAGCTTTCTGTCGACTCTGTCCGTTCGTATTCGTATGGTGGTAATAGCTTCCGTCATTTCCCGTACGATGTCAGGGCCTAACATTGCTCGTTCACTACCTCGTCCAATGTACTGGGACCTGCACCTACGTCCGTATAGTGCTTCATATGTGCCATCCGATGGTGACGTGGTAGCTATTGTTCGAGAACTCGATTAGAGGGAGGTATCTACTCCAATTCCCTTTGAATCGAGTACGCATGCTCGCAGCATGTCCTCAACGTCTGTATCGTTCTCTCGTTGACCGTCTGTCTGCGGATTATACTAAGGACTTCGTTCCCATCGCCTTAATCGTCCAGAATTTCGATAGAAATCTGGAGTCGCGATCTGAGACTTCGACGGGAATGCCGTGCAGTCGCACTATCTCTTGATATAGAGCTTCGCGTACCGTCCATGGGATACGTCGTGCTAATTGGTAGGAAATGGGCCAACTTGGTTGGTCGATCGACTATTACCCAAATCGCGTCGTGCCCTTTCGCATTCTAGGCAGTCCTACTACTGTCCTGGTGATGTTATCCCATTCCATTCCGGACGGTTTTAGAGTTCCTGCCGCCTTTGATGCTTTGGTCTGCTGGCACGTAGGCACTGACTCTGTCGCGATGTCCTTTTTCATGCCCGGCCACCAGTAGTTTTCCTTGAGGTCTCCGTACATCTCGTTGCTCCTGGACCCGAGTTACGCTAGCATGTGCTTCCGTCATTATTAGCCGTCGTAGTTCGGCGTTCAGCACTTCTGAAGTATAATCGTCCGCTTCCCGTACCGTAAGGTCTCCAGTTGGTTGTTCTGGCCTCCTTAATCTTCGCATACAACTCGTCCGCCCTATGCTGTCTTATTTTGTCCAACAGTGTTGGTTGCAAAGTTAAGGCCGCTAGCTTCGCCTCAACTTCGCTTACGACTCTACTTCTAGCAGTTGCAGTTCTACACTAACTGCTTTTCGGCTTAGTCGGCTACTGCCTTGCTTGGTGGTAGTTGATTACACAGTCGTAATCCTTAACTAACTCTAACCACCTCCTCTGCCTCATATTTAACTCCTTTTGCGTAAAGAAGTACTTGAGGCTCTTGTGGTCAGTGTATATCTCACACCGCTCTCCATAGAGGTAATGCCTCCAAATCTTGAGAGCAAAGACCACTGCCGCTAGTTCTAGGTCGTGCGTCGGGTAATTTTTCTTGTACTCTTTCAGTTGACGAGAGGCGTATGCTACTACATTCCCGTTCTGCATTAGCACACACCCTAACCCGTTCTTCGACGCATCGCTATAAACGCTAAACCCTCCAGTTCCCGATGGAATTGTGAGAAATGGAGCCGTCGTAAGCCTTTCTTTCAGCTCTTGGAAGCTCCGTTCACATTCTACGGTCCACTGAAAAGGCGTATTCTTCCTGGTCAGCCTCGTCAGTGTCGATGCTATCTTTGAGAAGTCCTTTATGAACTTCCTATGATATCCTGCCAGACCGAGGAAACTGCGGATTTCCGTTACGTTGGTCGGTCTAGGCCAGTTGCTAATAGCTTCTATCTTCTTTGGGTCTACTGAGATCCCCTCTCCTGATACTATATGCCCCAAGAAAGCGACTTGGTCGAGCCAAAATTCGCACTTCCTTGAACTTGGCGTATAGTTGCTTCTTCCGTAGTATTCCTAGAACTGTTTTCAGGTGTTCTTCGTGCTCCTCCTTCGTTTTCGAGTAGACTAGGATGTCATCAATGAAGACGATGACAAACCCATCTAAGTATGGCTTGAACACCCGGCTCATTAAATCCACAAAAGCTGCGGGCGCATTAGTTAGCCCGAATGGCATCACCAGAAATTCGTAGTGGCCATAACGGGTACTAAAGGCCGTCTTCGGGACGTCTTCCTTCCGGATGCTTAATTGATGATAGCCCGATCTTAAGTCGATCTTAGAGAAGACCGTTGCACCTTGCAGTTGATCGAACAGATCGTCTATCCTAGGGAGTAGGTACTTGTTCTTGATCGTCAACTTATTCTACTCCTGTAGTCTATGCACAATCGCATGGATCCGTCTTTCTTTTTCATGAATAGCACCGGCGCTCCCCAAGGAGAGAAACTCGGCTGTATGAACTCCTTCTGCATGAGTTCGTCGAGTTGTTCCTTTAATTCCTTCATCTCCGTCAGTGCTAGCCGACAGGGGGTCTTAGATACTGGTGCCGCTCTAGGTACCAGATCTATAGCGAACTCTTTTCCCGCTCGGGTGGTAGTGCCGGTAACTCCTCAGGAAATACGTCGGGGAAGTCCTTAACTATCGGCACTTCCTCGAGTTTCGGGAGGCGTTTCTCTTCCGACTTGATAGCGAATACCAGATAGGCTTCGCATCTTGATCTGATCAGTCGTTGGGCTTTCAACGCTGATATCCTAGAGATCATTGTCCCCTTGCTAGTTCCTACAAACTTAAGGGGTTCATTCCCGCCCATGTTGAGTGTGACTATCTTGCGGTGGCAGTCTATGACAGCTCCGTACTTCGATAGCCAATCCATTCCAAGGATCACCTCATAATCATTCATGGGAATAATTATGAGGTCTATGGGCAGTTCCTTGTCCCCGATTACTATTGGGAAATCCTTAAAACTTGATTAGTTTGGGTGGGATTCCCGTTCGGAACTGTTACCCTAAATTCGCACTCAGCTCGGTGAGGCGTGACTCCTACTCTCGCGACATACTTAGTAGACGTGAACGAATGGGTCGCTCCTGAGTCGATTAGAATGTATGTGGGTGTCCCATAGGCGATGAGGGTACCTGTTACCACGGCCGGTTATTTTCTGCTTCTTCGGAGGTTATGATGTAGACCCGGCCGGTACCCTTGGTGGTTCTATCTGGTTCCTAGCTTGGCTTCCGGATCCACTTCCGGACATGCCCTCAGATAATGGCCCGTCTTGCCACATTTGTAGCAAACCGCATTCTGGGAGTTGCAGACTCCCGGGTGTCTCCGTGCGCACTTCGGGCATACAGGTAGGGGTCTACCCTGGTTGGCTTAATCTGTGGGGGTGGTCCTGGTATATTCTGGGGCCCCTGTTTCCCTTCCTTGGCAACGAATTGCCGCTTTGGATTACTTCCGCTCCCTTGCAGCCCTTGTGCGAACTTGCGCTTAGCTTCTTGGGCGCGAGCAATCCGAGACTCTGCCTGCTCCGCCACAAGCGCTCTCTCCGCCACTTGTGCATACGTGGCTCCCTGGATTCCAGCCATACTTACATCCCGATACAGCTCGGGCTTCAACCCTTCCATGAACCGCTCGATCTTGAGCGCGTCCGTGCTAACCATATGAGCAGCAAACCTTGAAAGCTGCTCGAATTTCCTGATGTACTCCGCCACCGTCATTGCCCCTTGGCGGAGGTTGATGAACTCGTTCATCCTTTGGGCTCTGACCGGGGCGGTATAATACTTTCCCCTGAAGATCTCCTTAAACCTATCCCAGCTCATCGTTAGAGGGTTCTCGACGGCTGAGACGGTTTCCCACCAGTGCCCAGCGCTCCCTCTTAGAAGGTAGGCAGCGCACATGACCTTCTCCGCCTCCGGGGTGCGGCTGTGCTGGAACATGTTCTCCAGCGTCCTCAGCCAATCCTCGGCGGATGTGGGGTCTACAGCATCCTCAAATAGTGGAGATTGAGCTTCCTGAACCTCTCCCCGACCATCTCAATTCGTTCAGGTGGGGGAGGCAGATTGGCCGATTGCCCACCAGCATTTT
>JAPQWV010005318.1:0-20446 GCA_027422505.1 Craterostigma plantagineum | reverse complement strand
TAAAAATATTTTAGTAACTATACGATCCCCTTATCTTCTCTAGTTTTCCGTGCCAACAAACACACTAATCTAATCTAGGGCCAAATATTCGTTATAATTTTGTAACGAATGTTGTAGACAATGCCAGCGTGGACAAAGATGACAGCTCTGCTACTTGCGTGGCAGCGGACTCACGAAGCATTGACTGTACATAGTTGTTTGTATAGCTGTATTTACATTTTTACATTATTTTTCAGGTGTTAATTATGTGTTTGACTGGTATATATAGCTGTACAGACCACATTCTCAGATATAAGCGAAGATTATTTTTCATTCTTCTGTTTTCTACAAAAGCAACATGGTATCAGAGCCACAGTCTCGATCAAATCTGTGATCGATTCGAAGTTCTAGCTTGAATCATAACAAGTTCTACTGCAATTCTATCTCTATTTCTACTAGTTCTGCAAAATGGAGGAAATTGAAGCACATGTGGTTGCACCTCCAATTGAAAATCGCAAAAAGGAAGAAAACATGTATCTTCATGGATCGGAGTCTCCTGGAATGGTTTTAGTCACAAATTTGCTGCACAGCAACAATTATGCAGCCTGGAGTCACGCAATGATGATAGCGTTGGGAGCTAAGAAAAATTAGGTTCATTGATGGACAGTTACAGAGCCTGCGCGAGATGATCCTAATCGCGATGTTTGGGAGCAGGTGAACTTTATGATCGTCTCGTGGATTCTAAATTCGATACTAAGGAGATTGCTGCTGGATATGCTTTTTCATCCAATGCGAGGGTTCTATGGGAAGCACTGAAGGATAGGTATGGCACTTCGAATGGACCTCAGATTTTAATCTACAGCGGAGATATTTCAATTACTCAAGAAAATTTGCCGTTAGATCTATATTTTTCTAAGCTGAAGAGGTGTTGGGATGAAATCAGCTATGTAGATCCTCCAGTTCAATGTGTCTGTGATGCTAGGGCATGCATTGAAAAGAAGGAGAAAAGAAATCGATTGATGCAGTTTCTGTTGGGATTAAATGAACCACTATGATGGTGTGAAAAATCATATTCTAATGATGGATCCTATGCCTGATGAGAACAAGGCTTATTCTATGGTTATGAGTGTTGAAAACCAGAGAAAACTAGCATGTTTATGCAAGATTCGGGGCAAAACAATGCATTTCTTGTACACAAGAAAAGTGATGCAAAGCGATTTTCTGGCTCGACTTCATTCATGAGTAAGGAAAGAAGCGAAAGCTTTGGTGCGATCATTGTAAAAGAAATGGACATAGCAAGGATATGTGCTTCAAGATACATGGACTCCCGGATTGGTGGAATGAATACAAGGAAAAGGCGAGTAAAACACCTCAGAAATTCACATCTAACTCTGACAAAAGGCAGCGATGAACGTGGCAGATTGCTCTCTGGAGTTCCTAGCAGTGAACATACTCACCTACAAACTATAATGGCAAACCTGAACCTGCTTCAGATGAGGTTGGGAGGATCTTGAAGGGAACGAATACAACACACCTCAGGGATGCAGAACAGGTTAATTTTGCGCACTTGCATGACTTTGCAGGTATGAACTCTCATCAAAACTTGAATGTTGCTAATTCAATAGACACACGGTTCTGGATTTTGATAGTGGTGCTACGAATCACATGTGCTCTGACCTTTTCCACATGAAACATCCCAAAATCATCACCCAATCACCCCTATATACCTACCGATGGAAGCATCAAATCTGTCAAACATATTGGGGAGTGGAATTCACAGCCATTTTCAATTACTTGAATGCCTTCATGTTCCTGAGTTCAGATACAATCTTATATCCATACATAAACTTGCAAGAACCAATGGTATTGACACCTTTTTCTCCTCCAACTGTTGTGTTTTACAGGACCAATCGACTAAGAAACTGATTGCTGTGGGAGGGTAGCAAACAGGCTGTACATTCTTGACAACAGCTCATTCAACCCGACAAAATTCAGTCATCAGTCACTTATGTTTCCCATATTTCCTAATCAGAATCTAGCCAATAGTTTCATACATAGTTTCGAATAATACAAACCTTCTACCTAGCCATATATGGCACAACCGTCTAGGACATCCGTCCGCTGATGTTATGAAACATATGAATCTCATCAATGATAATGGTACTTTCAGTGAAGTATGTGATGTCTGTCCAGCGCTAAACAACACCGTTTTAAAATTCCCACCAGTACAAGCCACACTTCTAGTTGCTTCGAATTGTTACATATTGACATATGGGGACCCTATAATATACCTACGCACAATGGCTCTCATTATTTTTTGACCATTGTCGATGACCATAGCAGATCCATTTGGACCTTTCTTATGCACCTGAAGTCACAAACAGCAAGCCTACTTACCAAATTTCTCCCCTAATAAAAAATCAGTTCCAAAATTCAGTGAAATTCATTCGAAGCGACAATGGAACTGAGTTTACTAGCACCCATTGCCAAATATCTTCAATAACCTTGGCATCATTCACCAAAAATCTTGCCCTTACACCCCCAACAAAATGGAATAGTAGCGCAAACCAAGCACTTGTTGCAAGTTGCTCGGCCCTCATGTTCCAATCTAATCTACCTAACCAATATTGGGGTGATGCCATACTTACAGCCACATATATCATAAACCGTCTTCCCACATCACTACTTCACTGGAAGAGCCCATATGAGATTCTACACAGAAAATTGCCAAACCTCAGCCCATAAGATCTTTTGGCTGCTTGTGTTTTGCTACAATACGTTGCCTCATAAGGACAAGTTCAGTCTTAGGGCCATCAAGGGTGTTTTCTTGGGTTATCCCTCGGGTCAAAAGCCTACAAAATACTTGATATCCAAACAAGGAACATTTTTATCTCGAGAGATGTGATATTTCATGAAGAGATTTTTCCTTTTCTCACAGTCTCTGCTGATATCACTTCTCTTGATGATGTTTTGCCCCATTCTGCCACAGACATACACCTTGATTCATCTACCACATCTATCCCTTCCAGCCCCACTCATAATTCTGTCTTAAACCATGATGAATCTTTTCTTGATTCACAAAATATTGTGCCCATGATGACTCTGTTTTAGATTCCCCAAATAATTCCACCTCAGTCAATCCTCCTTTCTTGTCTTCTAATCCTACACCTGTCATATCTGAGTCAAATATTCAGTCCAATATTCCCACCACCAAAGAGGATCCAGAAATAAAAGGCCACCCAAATGGATGTCCGAGTATGTGTCTTGTAATGTGCATGCCGGTTCTGCGGTCTCTTCCTGCTGCAATCAGGTATTTTTCCTCACCTATTTTCCCTCAAACCTATCCCTTTGTTATTAACCACTGTCTATCTTTCAAGTACATGTGTTTCTTGCTAAGCTAGACACTATCAAAGAGCCACGTGACTACGAAGAGGCTAAGAATTCAAAGGATTGGGTACAAGCCATGAGTACCGAGCTAGAGGCTCTTGACAATAATGAGACTTGGGACATTGTTGAACTACCAAAAGGCAAGAAAGCCATTGGGTGCAAATGGGTATTTAAGGTTAATACAATGCGGATGGCTCGGTAGAAAGGTATAAAGCTCGCCTTGTTGCTAAGGATATAGTCAAACGGAAGGGGTGAATTACTTGATATTTTTGCCCCCGTTGCTAAAGCCGTCTCTGTGCGCATCGTGATGGCTCTTGCCGCAGCCTATTGCTGGCCATTAGAGCAATTAGACATCAATAATGCTTTTCTCCATGGTTGTTTGATGAAGATGTGTACATGAAGTTGCCGCAAGGATATCATGTGACTGGAGACAATCGTGTATGCAAGCTCAAAAAGTCTTTATATGGTCTTAAGCAGGCCTCACGACAATGGAATGCCCGCTTCACTTCGCAGCTGCAATCATATGGCTTCCATCAATCTCCTCACGATCATTGTCTTTTCATTCGTAAGACAATACGGTTTTCTTGGTCTTACTAGTGTATGTCGACGATGTGCTCATCACTGATCTTCCATGGATGAGATCACACGGTTAAAGGAGTTTTTTGGACTCAACTTTTACCATTAAAGACCTTGGTCCGCAAAATTCTTTCTTGGGATTGAAATTATTCGCACGCAGCGTGGAATTTATCTTAATCAACGTAAGTATGTTTGGATCTTCTTGCGGCTGTTGGGATGAGTGGTGCTAGACCTTCGAGCAACCCCTTTGCCAAAGAATCATTATTTCCCTCGAGAAGATGCTTGCGGCTCACTGCTTGATAATCCCTCTCGATATAGAACTTTGGTTGGCCAACTTTTATATCTTGGTTTTACACGCCGGATCTTACTTATGCCGTCCACCGTTGAGCCAACACACGCATGCCCCTCGCACGGCTCATTGGACTGCAATGCTACAAGTTCTTCTATCTTTGAAGTCATATCCTTCGCATGGATTTTTTACTCTGCTGAGAATAATCTACGTCTTGCAGCTTATAGCGACTCAGATTGGGCTGCGGTCACGTCACCTCGTCGATCTCTTACTGGATATTGCATCTTTCTTGGGAGTTCTCTTATCAGTTGGAAAACAAAGAAGCAAAATACCGTGTCTCGATCTTCGGCAGAGGCCGAATATCGCAGCTTAGCAGCCACCGTGTGTGAGTTAAAATGGATCAGTTATCTGTTGAATGATCTACAGGTATCAGCTTCTTTACCAATTCCTTGTGGTGTGATAATAAGGCGGCCATTCATATTTCTGAGAACCCCGTTCATCATGAACGGACTAAGCATATAGAGATCGATTGCCACATCGTTCGGGACCAATACAAGCTTGGTTTATTTCGTTGCATCATGTCTCTTCTCGTCTTCAACTCGCAGACGTGTTCACCAATCTTTGAGCTCATCAATGTTTTCATTCTTAGTTTCCAAGTTGGGCTTGCTGAATTTTCACCAAGCACCAACTTGTGGGGGGGATGTAACGAATGTTGTAGACAATGCCAGCGTGGACAAAGATGACAGCTCTGCTACTTGCGTGGCAGCGGACTCACGAAGCATTGACTGTACATAGTTGTTTGTATAGCTGTATTTTACATTTTACATTATTTTTCGTGTTAATTAGTGTTTGACTGGTATATATAGCTGTACAGACCACATTCTCAGATATAAGCGAAGATTATATTTTTGCATTCTCTGTTTTCTACAAAGCAACAAATTTATTCAAATTCCGGAACCAACAAAGAGAACCTTTATCTTTATCTGCTTTTCTACTTTCCTTGATCCATTGGAACATAATCATTTAGCCAACCACGTTAGGCGAGCCTTGATTTCGCGCGAAATAGTAATATATAATAATTGAACGCTTGCCTTTGTTGTGTACGAGAATCTAATCATCATTTTCTAGGTTGGATTACGATAATTAATTTCAAGCATAATAAGGTTTTTGAAACATGGGACCATGACAGTGTATGGTGACCGATCATGCATGCCCATATGTCTTAATTATATCTTCAAAATGACCATGCGCCATGAATCATCGAAACACAGTCAAAACCTTACCTTATAGTTCTTTAACTGTTGTAATAAGTATGACGATGAGAAACTACCCTACAATATGACTATGCCTTTTAACTTTCAAATCGAATAAATCCTTTTGGCCATGTTAACAATTATGGTCAATTGATATATGAATATATATCAAGAAGTGTCCAAGCAAATAAATGACAGCAAGAGATCTTGCTACTGCAATAAGAGATCTTACTACTGTCCATATACATATGATTAGGGTTGCAAACGAACCGAATCGAATCGAATATCATAATATTCAATTTGTATTCGTTAATTTTCCAAGTATTCGTATTCGATTCGATTCGTATGCGAATCCTAAAAATCGATTCGATTCGATTCGATAAGATATTCGAATATATCGCGAATATTCGAATATTCGATATTCGAAAGAAAATTTCAAATTTTTCCCATAAAACCCTGTTAGAATTAAAAAATAATTCGAAAAATTACAAATCTAAGAAACAACTCATGTTTCGTATTTGCTTTTTATTTTTACACTTGGAGCGTGAGTTAAATAGATGAAGGTTTGCTTTATTTCCTATTTAGGGTCACAACAAATAAATATTTTGGTCTAATATTTTATTTCGGCTACAAGTGTATTAATATATATATATTATTTAAATATATATTACATTAAAGAATCGAATATTCGTTAATTTTTCGAATCGAATACAAACATATTTCTTTATCGTATTCGAAATTATTCGATCATAAAAGTATTTGTATTCGTATTCGTATTCTTTATTTCGCTGATTCGAATCTTAAATTCGAATCGAATCTCGAACCGAACCGAAAATATTCGGTTCATTTGCAACCCTAATTATGATATCTTCTTCACACGCAGAAACAATTAACTTCATCAACGTATTTCCTTTTTTACACAGACTTGTCTGTACAACTAACGAAACCTCATCAGTATAAAACCCCACGTGGTGTTTTTGTTTCAGAAAATATTTACTTACATCTTGGCGACCCTACTCGATCGACAAGTTCAACAATTATCTTATATCGCATTGCATAGTTTCAATAAACTCTTGAATTTACGTGCATTGAAATACATATAATATATGATAATCTCTTCTTACAGCAAGAATTCGATTACAATTTACTCACCTAACAAAAGCTTGTTGTCCCTAGCTGTTCCGTTATGGCCCTAAATTAATGACCATGTTTTCGGTTTCAAAGGACGACTCACATGCCAAAAGAAATAACTTCTAATATCATTCTTTTAATCATATTGTGCTAAAAAATTGAAAAATACCACGTCACCTAATTTTTGGAATGAGCCTCTCAAATGTGCATATTCTGTCCCTATAATGAGTCTATCACGTATATGTTGTCTTAGCTGATTTTCAGGCTAGCATAGTTGATTTATCCTTTTGCGCGTATTATCTATCTGTAATCGTAATATTTATGTAATTGAATCTACAAATATATTTATATTACAATGTAACGGTAGTTTTGGGAATATAATAATTATATCATAATCATTATCATCACCACCACCCACTCACAAGACAACGCAACGCTATTCCCTCTTTCCTCGCTCTATAAAAGAGCTTTTTCCTGTAACAGAAAATTCTCTGCAACACTCGCCGTGCACATTGAGGACGACACTTACAGATTCCGTCCCGCTTCACATCGCTAGCGCAAACATATATGTTTGAGAAAAATATCATACTTCGTCTTAATCTGAAGAATCGCCAGGGAATTATGAAGAAGTCTGCAGAGAGGAAGAGAAAAATCTGCTTCCGAAGACTCTGACTTTCACTGTCTCAATTCCAATCAGAAGCCTCGTCTAGAGAATAATTCGACTTGTCTGATGATCGTATTTCAAACATCTAGTTGTTGCTTGAGCGTTCAGCTCACAGAAAATACGTAGATCTGGAGGTAGATATTATGATATTTACTCTCTCTCCTCTGTGTGTGTGGTGTATTTGCGTGAGTACATCGGTTATCTACTCCCTCCGACTCCATGATGTTTGATTTTGTGTATAACATGAGAATGAGTATAGAGCGTCTGGGAACTGTTAGTTAAAATTGTTGTTTTTATTCGCAGGAACATAAGAATGAGGTCGTGTGGAGTTTACAGGACATCGGCGGAGGATCCGTTGATGAATTGCGGTGGCACTGACGGTAAGCTCTTTACAATATTACTTTTCTTCCAGAAAATAAAAGCATTCTAAATAATTTTGAATCAGTTCTATGGCGCGCTTCGAAACAGCATGCGTGATCATCACTTTGTTAATGGTTTTCGCCCCTGTGGCATTTTCAACAGAAGAGAGATAATGAGATCGACGGCGAACATGAATCAACGGCTAAGCCACACCAGCTGATCAGTTCTCGGCTGGTGCAGGAGACGCCAACGGAAGCTGACAACTCGAAGATTCTTTGCAGCTGCTGAGGAAGGAATTCACGAGACTTCATCGAAAAGTAATAATATGTGTACTTAACTGGTAATGGATTCGAAAATATTATTTTCCTTAGCATTAATTCTGAAGTGAAAGTAACAATAATGCAGGTATAACTTCGATATAGTTAAGGACGAGCCGTTGGGAGGACGATACGAGTGGGTTCAGGTGAATCCTTGACTATGAGATGAGAAAACCTCACAATTAAATGTAATAATTGTTTTCTGAACGGAAGTAGAACTTTTAGTTTAGCTATAAGCTCAGCTCAGCTCAGCTCAGCAAGTATAATTCCATAATCTATAATATGATTTAATTAGTGAGTCACGTGTTGGTAGATCCTTTATTTTCCTTGTTTCTCTCTCTCCTTTGTTTACTACTATGCGTATTTTTGTTAAAAACAGATGCATGTACAGTTGCTTCTCGTTTTCGTTTATGGTTTGTGTGCTTGTGTAGGAAAAGCATCTTTCTGACGAAATATGTAGAAAAGAATCAAATACCCTTTTAGTAGAGTAGAGCTAAATTGATGAAGAAACCGGACAGTGATGCTTCTCTTTCCTTATTTGCGTTCAGTTATGCACTGCATCCATCCTCCCATATAGAGTTAGAGGTTTCACTTCAGTGCATTTATGCCACTTTTTCCGTTTTCACTCTTTTCATCTGAGCTATATAACATTCAGTACTTGACAGTTTTTAAGCCCCCTTTTCTTCCATTTTCTTTTCTGTTTCCACTGGTAGACTGTAGAGGAGTCCCTCATCATGCAGATTATCCTAGATTAACAAGACATCACATGTGACTAGGATAGATCCAAGGAGTCACAACATAGTATATAATGAACCCAAAAGCTTCTTTCTTTGTGTGAAATGCTATGCATGTGTTGTTTCTACTGCTTAGATATTGAAGATCATAATCAAGCTACCATTTCATTTTCTATATCACCCTGCTGTAGGTACAACAGAATATAGTAGTATTGATGGGGGCAATCATTACAGCCAATGCTTGTTTAATTCCTTTGCCAATTGTGGTGAATCACCAGCATGTGGACATGTCTGTTAGTTAATTAAGTCATAGTACACTTACACAGATCGACGAGAATAGAGACTGAAATGTGTGTTGTTTACTTTTAAATTTCACGAAGGCAACAAATCTTAGAAACATAGTGATCAGTGGTCCCATCTCTCTCTCTCCCTCTCTCTCTCTCTCTCGCTCTCTCTCCTCTTCCTCTCTCTCTCTCTCTTCGCTTTAGTATATTAAATAATGGACACGATGGATGCGTGCATGAGTGAACGTGAAAAAGAAAAAGCTATAGAGTGTTGTGTTTTGTTGGTAGACCCGAATTTATAATCCTCGTTTCTCACTAGGCCACCGTCGTGAGATTAGCACCTATAGGACCCATTCCCCTCGATTACTTCAACTTTATTTTTTATGCGATTAACCGATGTTCCGCATTTTCACGCAAGTTTGTAGCGACGATGAAAGTATATAGGGATCAATAAGGAAACGTTTGCTTGCCTTGCGTCACATGCGATGCTGTCTGTGAGTGAATGATTCACACAACACACACGATTAAGAAATCAGTGAGGAGGGATTTCAGTTTACTCGTTGGAGCTTTTTATTAATTTGCTCCTTTTCTTTCTTTCTAACACACGTGACTTCTTCGGATGGTGGCTTCTTTTTGTAATTATTGGTCACGCAGAATTGGCCCATTCCATACTGCTGCACAACACACACACACCGTATCGAATCCGTCCGTCCTCATTTCTTGCCGTTCTTCTACCACCTCAATTTCAATTGGTTTTGAATACCTAACCTATATAGCGCCGAAGACCGCTTTCTTCAAAAAGGAGAATGGACCATTTAAAATCTCGAAGATCATCAAGGCCGATTGGAATAAATGCAACGAGGTGATGTGAATTGACTGGTGGTACTTCGTTTAGTAGAATGAATCTGATACAGTTTGCACTGATTGTCACAGCAGCACATCATCACTCTGTCTACTAAAGAATCAAGCAAAGCTTATGACATAATAGCTCGATGCATATCAAGCGACAGTGCCTCAACAATCCACAGCATGGCCGACTTTGACAAACAGCGGGATTCTAACACCTAGTTTGTTTTCAGTCGATCGACCACGTCTAAAGGAATTCAAACGTAAGCTTGTGCTGAGCATTAAGTTCATCTCTTACATGAGGATGAATCCTAAACCACTCGCCCAGCATCTTGTGGACGTGCGAACGGATCATTCTCCAAGGTACTGGATATTTCTCGCACAGCTTCAGATATTCTATGACCAACTCAGCTTGGTTTTAATTTCCCCTCTTCAAACGATCCTCACAGTTCGAAACCCACTCGGGCGTTCGATACCCAGCAAATAGGGCGGGGTTTTCGAGGAGGTCTCAGCTGAGAGCACTCCTTCAACGCCAGTCTCTTCAAGGCATTGCTCAACATCTTCCATGTGCCTTATGTTGCCATTGGCGAGGACGGGATTCTCAAAGCTTCTCTAACTGCTTTTATTATCTCCCAGTTGGCCCTGAACTTCTTACCGTCTTTTTCATCTCTTGTTCTTCCGTGTACGGCCAAAAGATCACAGCCAGCTTCCTCCAACATCTTGCGTACTTAATTGTGTCTTCCAAGCGTGGGAATCGAATTTTGGCACGAGACTGGGACGTGAAGGTTCTGGGCCAGTTTTTCTACCAAGGACTTCACAAGAGGGAGATTGTCCATGAGGAACGCTCCATAATTCCTCTTCTTGCAATACGCTGTGGACACCTGCAAATCACAATTAGTGTCAGAAGAAGACGTGTTCACATAAACGTCAAAACAGAACATGTAAATCAAATATGTAATTACCCAAAATTAATGTCCACGTAATCACAATAAGGCTCCACTCTCCGCGCAGCCTCGAGTAAAGTGCTTGGATCGTTTGCACCAAATTGCACAAACAATGGCCTGTCCTTCCTGCCATTGATGCCCTCAATAATTCAGTGAAGAATAAACTTAATTTATCTTGACAAATAAAGTAACTTTTAAGAAAGAAAAGCAGCATCGCCCTTACACGTGGTGAACTCTTGAAATCGATACTTTTCGGTCTCCGTGAAGATCCTCGAATGCAGCATCGGCGTAACCGCTTGAGCACCGTATTTGCGACATAGCATTCTGAAAGGCAGCTCGGAGTTATCACCATAGGGGCGACGATCAATTTGGGTCTGCCCAGCTTGTTCCAGTGGGCCCACGCCCGCTCGATCCTTGCCTCGCCGGATAAGTAGCCATTGGGACGGGGAATTGAAGCATCTGTGGGCAAAGAGACGACTTGGAAGAGCAAGGGAGTCATCGGAGTCATTAACGGGTTTCCGTATGCGCGCGTGTGGCCATGAATTGGCCGACAAGAGTCAGCGAAGGATCGGCGGAGGTCTTTGAGCTGCGTTTTACAAGCTGAGGTGAGTAACTTCAGTCTCATATGGTGGAGGTTTGACTTTGACCCATCGCCGCCTCGCCTAGGGTTTTGGATACAAGGCGGTGTGGGTTCGTGGAAGGAATTTGATACTTGAAATCCTATGTCACTTCTTTAAAATTAATTTTTTTTTTTATCAAAAAATATTGATATGAATAGTAAATCGATCATCATAAAACAAGGAATAAATTGATGTGTATATATTTTTATATATAAATCTCATGAAATAACATGATTTTATAATTTGATGGACTATGAGAAAAAAATTAATAAATAAAAAAGAAATTTTGTGAATCGTACTGATTTAAATTTTAACGGATCTGATCATTTTGGGACATAGAGGGTATTTCATTATGTGTTGTATTGGGCGGGGGGATCTGGGCTGGGCTGGGTACTCTTTCATCATCATAAGCAAAAACTAAAGTCGTGTGTAGATAAAATAGGATGATTTCCCATTTACTACTCTAGTCAGTAGATTATGAAACTCGGTATATATTATACATTCATCAAGATAAAACCAACAGTCAGGATTAGGCAGAAACATAGACTCAAGTTTGCATGTAAAGTAAGATTTCACTGTCGAAACAACGGGCGGGCCGAGAATTTAAGCGAACAAGGTCGAGTTATTTTCTAGCACTTCGATCGATCACTGATGAAAGAAAATCTTTGGGGCTGCTATGCCTTTGATCTTTCTTAGGAATTCAGACCAAGAGAACACTCTCACTCTCTGTATCAGGTTCTTTCTTTCCATCATATCGCTGGAAAACAAAGAAGCATAATCAGCATTTCATTGAAGAGATAGCAGTTATCTTCTAAACCAAAAATATTTGCAAATATGAAATCGAAACCTGCTTCCCAAAAGAAATGGGATGTATTTATATTTGATCATGTGGATATCTGCCTCCTTAAAGTTAGCATGCACAGAACAATCCAGTAGAAAAGAAGTATCGGCCAGAAACAGGTACATCAAATATGCTGAGAATGTAAGGACAAGGGCAATGCAGAATGCCTTTGTGAGTGAGTACCTGGAGATGGAAAAAACAAAAGCCATGAAATTTGCTTCTGAATTTCATTGAGAATATAAACTACAAAACACGTTAGAAATGAAGCTAGATCTTAGAGAAGACAACACAGTGTGCATCAAGAAGTCGTAAAAGAGCAAGAATGACATCAAGCGAGTAGCGACACAACAAGATCAACATCGGTCATTTAAGATATATCCAATATGCATAATAGTGATCTAAGGCCTTCTAACTCTATTGAATCGATCATATGCTTCGCAGATCATACATTGAAAAGTACTCAATAAACTCCAGAACCTTGAAGGTGAATAATTCAGTGAAATGTGTCGTCTGTTATACACCCTCTTTACCAACCAATCATCATTAGGAACATTGTGATTCAAGATTCACAATCTTCATTAGTCATCAGAAAATCTGTTTGCCTGAGATGAACCCACGAAACGCTATATGTAGGATCACGGACGATTAAGTGGTTTAAAATGAGCAATTGATGCTGCACCCATATACTCTCAGTTTATACTTCAAATTTTGCTCGTCTTAACCAATTTTATCTATGATCCAAGCCAGTATAAGAGACTGAATGGCAGAAAAACAGATATTTGTACTGACCAGAACTTAAATTCAGGTAGTCTCCTTACAAAGGGCGAAATTCATCGATTCCCGGACAGGAAGCGCCGGTTCGTCGCCGGAGAACTCAGGATCGACTTGCGGCGACAAAAACCCTATGAGCAGACTCAGTATGTATATGCCAAGCGCATACGACACGACGTAGATCCCTCTATTAGGTAAACTCGGACCACGTACACCAGCGCGACGCAGAAACGCGACCAGCGGTAGAAGACGTGAGGGGTTGACTTGTCTAACAGTGCTGGAAGCGGCGAGATAACCCAAGCATCCACGGCGGAGATGAAGGCGTGCCGATGACTGTATCGCCTGCGGCGGTCTCCATTACGTACGGTTGGAAGATCGAGTGCCGTGTGCGCTCTGCGATGAGATGGTTAAAGCTAATTGCAAATTAGTCCTCGACTTTGTGTTATTCGTCTATCTAGTCAACAGTTTCATTCATATTGGACAGCTGGCTGGTTATTTTTTTTGGGCATTTCATTTCAGCCGCAAACGTAAGTTTGATTAGATTTTCGGGACCTGTCAGAAAATTCAAAGTTCTAAAGACCCGATTTCTGCAAATCCTTTATAGTTCAGCAGTACCACATTATTGTTCTTCAGTACCACTTCATGATCTGCAGTACCATTTCATTGTTCTGCGTACACTTTGTTGTTTTTGAGTACCACTTCATTGTTCAGAAATAACAGAAACGATCATCTGATACCAGGTCATCCACACTGTGAACACTTGCGTAGGGTCTTATCTTAAATTTACAAAATTGAATCCTTTAACAAAAGTTTTTTTCTAACATGTCCTTAATCCTATTTTAAAACATCTCTTGGACCCAAAACTAAATACAACTTTTTTTTTTACTTTTTCATGATACACGATAAATCTCCGACATTTTCCATGATTCCCAATACCTGCCTTGCCTACCTATTTTATTAATATATTTTTTCTGTATTTTAATTTAAAGAAAGCAAATGAAACGGCAGGCGTTAAACCCATGCCTCTCATTACACCAGAAAATAACCTTTGTGTTTGGTCTCCATCTCAAAGCGTTACGAATCCGAGATGAGACCAAACTAAAAACCATAGATAGCAGGTCCTTTCCACGCGTGGTTCAAGAGCGTGCATGCAATCACTCCCCCCAGAATTTTCATTCATCGATTTGGTGGTCGCGACATACTTTATTCACGTACGAGTTTTTAAGTAAATCTTCTCAAGAATTGTTATAATATATAGCAGTGTTCAACTACAAAGTTGAATATAAAAAAAGAATAGGTAGGGGAAAGGTTTCACAGATAAGTAGGCCTGAGGCTGAACCCCTCTCTCTCTCTCTCTCTCTCTCTCTCTCGCCAGTTTCTAGAGAGATAAATAGAAAGAGAAGGGCTCTCCCCCCATTAACAAATGCCAGGAGATATGGAAAATGAGTCGTAACCTTCTCCTTTAAGATAATGGGCTGCGGCTCCACTGTCCCTCTTCTCACTATCAGAAGATGTTTTCAAATCTCAAAGATCCAAACTTTGATTCCTTTACTGCGCAGAAGAGCTTTTGACGATGAGTTGTTCGGTGGTTCAGACGAGAAAGAGTTAGAATTAGAATTTCCTAATGAGATTCACATAAAGCTCCAACCTTTTCAACCGAAGCCCGCGACCTTTTGTGGGACGACGATGAAGTCGTTGCCCTTCTGTCCAAGGAGAAGAATCAAGCCATTTGCGTCGCATTGATATACCTTCGATGGGACTTTGAAAAACAGCGAGAACGGATGCTGTCAAGTGGATGGTGAAGGTCGTTGCACACTACCGATTCAATGCCTTGACTGCTGTTTTGGCAGCTAACTACTACGATAGATTTGTTACAAGCGTCTCCTTTCAGAGAGATAAACATGGATGAGCCAATTGTCTGCTGTAGCATGTCTTTCTTTAGCTGCCAAAGTTGAAGAGACCCAAGTGCCGCTTCTGTTGGACTTTCAAGTAAGTACATTTTGTTGTTTGTCTTGATAAAACATTGCGTGACTGTGAATGGCTATGTGCTCAGATGACGTGGGATTTCTTGATTTTTGAGAATCTGGTTCTGGCCTTTTATACTACTCTAGGTAGAAGAATCCAGGTATATGTTTGAAGCAAAGACAATCCAAGATTTGAGCTTTGGTACTCTCAACTCTCCAATGGAAAATGCATCCTGCGACTCAATATCTTTCATTGACCACATTGTGAGGAGATTTGATTAATTAGGGAGCAGCCACACTGTAACTTTATGACGAGGTGCGAGAGTGTGTTGCTATCAATCATCAACGGTAGGTCCATGAATTCATAGCAGCCAAGTTTTGTTTAGTTATGACTTTGCTGACTCCTTCCAAGTGTCCCTGAAGTTTGTACATGAATACAGATTGTAGGTTTTTGTGTTATAATCCTTCTGTTATTGCTGCTGCGACGATGAACTGCGTTATTCAAGAACTCGATCCCCGTCATGCCCTGGAATACCAAAACAACTGATTAGTTTGCTGAGAACTAGCAAGGTAAGCTTAGGCAGTGTGTATAGTATAGTTATATGCGTGCGTTTTGGTTCTTCTTTTGCTTCTCATAATCTTGGGATGCCATGTTGATCTATTACACAGGTCGAAGTTGAGGATTGCCGTAACTAATCATGGAGACAATGGATGCTTCTTCTTCTTCTAGTGTTGAGATTTCCCGCAAGCGTCGACTCGAGTCCTTGCCAACTAGTCCAAGTGGTGTTATCGATGCCTACTATTCAGTTGCGATAGTTCTAATGATTCTTGGTCGGCTGTGCCCTCGTCTTCGCCCGAGCCCTTTATAAGCGAATCAGAGCTCAGAATAGGATCTAAGGGTGATTGCTTGATAATCGATCAATAAATATCTTGGCGGCTATGTTTTTGTTTTTGTTCATGAATCATCTCTTCTCTCTTTTCTTTATTGATAGACCATCATCCCCTTCCCATATTGATGATAGATTGAATAATACTACATGTTTTTATCAGTGACTCGACTTTCTCGTTTTGGCAACTAATATAATTCGATGACATTACTATACATATGCCTTGATTTGGTCAGGTCAGAGACGAGGGGATTGGTATGTAATGTGTAACAAAGGAAGCTTTTTAATGGCAGAACGCAAGTTGGCAATGGACTCTGCTTCTTAAGACTACCTTTCTGACTTTTTTTGCCATTGGATGGAAACGTTTGAATTGGTTAAACCCGGTCAATGGCGAGGATCTGCTTCGAAGCAAAACGAAAAATGACCGAGATCTCTGTTATCTTCGATCGCTAGGGCATTTAAATGACAGAAAAGGGAATCAAGAATCTCCTGGGCTTGGAATGGTTAGGCACTTCAAATCGTCGGAGGCGAAGTTTAAGAATACTAACGTTTCTTGCGAGGACTGGCGGTTAACAAAAAAAATATAATTTTTTCATTCATAATCCTTAAAACATCATACATTAACAGATGAGCAAATACAAAGAAAAAAAGGAACAAGAAATAAGTGATTGAAAATACGAGAAGAATGTATTAAATGAGGGTACTTTAATATTAATGTATAAATAATAGCATGCAGTGCAGTGCAGTTATAGAGCAGCCTCTTAATTCTCTTGTGCTATGATAAGAATTAGTGTCCATCGCCAGAACTTGGACCTGAGTTGATGAAATAATGGCCAGCTCCTGGACTCGGACCAGAATCCTTAATCCCTTTGAAATTATTTGCCATATTTTTATACGCTTCTTGTAATTTGATAGGCGCAGCGCCATTCTTTAGACGTCGAGCATCGATACTTGTTGTGGCGATTGAAAGAAAATAATTAGGACAATGAAAGAAACAACAAGACGCAGTGATTCTCCTCATATCGCGTAATTCAGAGATATTAACAAAACTATAATATTTAAGATTATTACTTAAGGCGTTGTTTATATATAATTTAATGTATGTATTAGGAGGACGATATCTGATTGATGATTTTGTAGAGAATAATACGTACGTATGAGGTTTTGTGCTTGTGTGAAGGTGGAAATAAATGGGAATGGGATGCTACCCCTATTTATAGTTACGCTGGTCTTACCATGTATGTATGTATGTATGTATGTACTGTACTATGAGCATGCGTCGAGGAGGCTGTTTGATTAAAATTTCAAATAAACGTGATGAGATGTGAATGATATTTTTATCATTTATATTTATTTTTCAAAGGGCAGAAGAGATTGAAAATTCTAAACCCTTGAAAATAATGCATGTGTGGTCAGAAGAGGAAAACTATTTAGCATTCTGCTAGATTGCGAGTCTAAGTTGGGTAAGTTTGCGTCGTGTCGTTATTTGAATCTATTCTAAACAGAAGAAAACTAGTGACATCCAATCCAAGTAATATAAGATGAATAATCTTGTTTCATATCTTAGTACTTTATAATGTTTTCTTTTGCTTGGTCAAATGTTGTCTCCGCTCCTTTGTGAATTGCACCGTTGCCGCGATACACAGCCATATTTGGCTTCATGTGTAACATAAGTAAAAATATTGTAAACCTAATGACCAATCGTCATCTATTGGACTATAATGTTGTATGATAAAATTAATCTTCTACGACCAGTAACTTTTTGTCTCAATAGTGTATAGTTACAGTCAAAACTGTTGAATAAGAATTTTAAAAGGTCGCTTGGACTTCCATGGTTGTTGCTGAGGCTCTCATCAAGGACAGAGTCAATTGTCGCATGCGTATTTGCCAAACTATTATTTCTTTGAATAATATATAATTGTTGGCAGCCGGGCCCACCCATGGCTGACTTTTTCATTAAAATCTCGTTGCCATATGGCGGCCCTTTCATCTATTTCGCTCATCTAGTTGAAATATTAGGTCCGATTATACAATATTTTTTATTCAGAAAGAATATATATTTCCTACCACGAGGCCCAATATGCGTTGACCATGCCATGTTACACCGCACCACCCAATTCATTCGGGGTCGATTGATATTAATGTTTTGGAATTACATCTATAAGTTATTTGCAGTGCGGGGCCACCTTGGCCAGGGGTGCATGAACCCATTGAATCTATTTTTCCTTTATAATTTTCTAACCTAAAAACGATAATTATCTACATATTGATATAATATAAGGAAATGGACCCCACTAAAATAAAATCATTTATAAATATAAGAGGAATGAAATTCTAATATACAAATTACCCCACTGTCAAAGTCTCTAGCTCCGCCACTGGTTATTTGTATATGGCTTATACAATGTTTTGTTAATTGTTTTTTAACTAGTTTTTGTATATGTGCGTATTAATTATTTGTGTTAATATAAATTGTGTTTGATAGATGTGTTTGAGGTTGTGTACGGCAGGGCGGAGCCAGACTATACCACTATTTTTAAAGATTTCAGTGGGGTCCTTTCAGTATAATGTTTTTAATTTTAGTCCTAATATTAATTTTTCACCTAATTATTAATAAAAAAATTTCATCAATGGGGTCCACTGGTTCCCATGTGGCTCCGCCACTGAGTGTAGGGGTTATGATTAATGATACACACCCATAACCACCTTAGAGGTCGGTATGCATATACAAAGCATATAACCAAAATCCTAATAATAACGTGTATAGTCATACAAGGCATGTATGACTATACACAGATAACAAATACGAGCTAACTTATTCACACATCCCATAACTATCTATACACACTGTATCAAACGAACCGTCCGAGACAATAATAGCATGTGACTTTTCTTAATTATATAATAACTCTATCATTTTCAAATTAAAGTAGTAAGTAAAAATGATGTTCGTGAAATGTCAAAGGCGCCGTTGGTCACGAAATCAACATAAGCTTTATCACAAGTACGATGAGACGAACGACATTTATAGCCCCATCCCTGAATCAAGTCACGAATAGCTACAAAACATCAATCAATCAGCTATATCGTACTCGATGTGCCTGAGCAAGACGGGGATGGCAATCTCCGGCGCGCTCAGCTGAGGAATATGTCCCTCGGTGGCGACCACCTCCACGATGGACTTTCCGCCGACGTTCTGATGGAGATACTCCGCCACGGCCAAGGGCACGGCCATGTCCTTCGAGCTCTGAACTATGTGGCAAGGCACCGACACGCGCCCCAAGAAGTGCCTCAGGTCGAAGTTGAACGCCATCCTCAAAACGCTCAGAGCTATGTCCGGCCTCATGCTGAACAACGTACGGCTGAATTCCTGCACCGCCACCGATCCATGTCGCCGCCGACCACCAGCGGCGCGAACCTGATATCCACGACGTGTAGTTCGTCTCCATGGCCGTGCAAAGCTGGTCCACTTCTTCCCTTTCGAACCCTCCATAGTAATCCTCGGTGTTGACGAACTGTGAAAGTCATCAGCTCAAACTCAATGAAAAGACTAAATCGATCAATGGGTAATTAAGACGACGGCGGCGGCGTTTAATTGACGACACCTCGGAGAGCTCGAACAAGATGAGCTTATGGAAGAGATCTGGGCGAAAGATGGAAGCTATGGCGCCAGTCATGGAGGACAAGGAGTGGCCGAGATAGATGCAGTTTTTTGACCTCAAATTCCTCGAGTACGGCGATAAGATCGGCGGAAAAACCCTCCAAAGATGAATACTTGTCGAAGTCGAAGTAGTCGGGGTTAGTTGTCCCAGCTCCCATGTGTCGTAGAGTATGACTCTGTAATGATCGACGAGGTGAGGCACCATGTGTTTCCAAACTGATTGGTCGGACCGAAGCCGTGGCCTAGGACCACCACCTTCTCGCCGGAGCCAACATTCTAGCGTTGTGTGATTCCACGGCGAACCGGCCCATTATTGTAATAAATATGTTCTTGAAGAACTTATTCGTTTGCTTTTTGTTGATCGATATTATTGTCGACGTTCTCAGAATATATGAAGTGCAAAGCAAAGCAAGCAAGCAAAAGTGGACGGTTATAAACACATTAAATGAAAGGGTTAATTCCTTATCAGTCCCTCTCAAAGTTTAAACTTCCTCTTAAATACCACTCGAATTATTTTTTCCTTATAAGTACCTATCTGAAAACTTATTCCTCTGTAGTACCTAAAAAGGTCTTTTCAGTGTTAAAAAGACGAATACCCCTGTCTCACATATTCCATTGAAGTTGAATAAATTATTTGACATGAATCATACCAACAAAACTTGTTATTAAACTAATAAAATTGAAATTATACCAGAAACTTATAGAAATTATACCAAATGTTCGAGCATTATACTACGTTATTATAATTCGAATTTTATAAAATGAAATGGACATATACCAACTGATCATGCTATTATATAGAATTATGGAAATTGTACCATTTGTTTTCGTAATTATACCAATAAATAAAGGTATTTATTTATACAAAAAAAAATTAGGCATTATACCAACTGATTTTGCTATTATACCAGAAATTGAGGAGATTATACCATCTATTT
>JAPQWV010005317.1:0-20470 GCA_027422505.1 Craterostigma plantagineum | reverse complement strand
AGTGAAAGCGTCGGCGTTGTGACTCGAAATGTATGACTAACGATTCTCACCGAAACAAGTCACGGTTGAGTTGGACGAAAATGATATGACTTCACCATGGTGAGAGAAGATCCCATTAGCGAGTACTCGATGCCATCTCCTCGCTCAACTTCAACCAATTCTTCAATGCAAAGCAACGCATATGTATACATGACTGAATGCCGACTTTGAGAAGACAAATGCAAGTTTAACTAGAGAATCGAAGGGCTTACGAAACACGTGCAAGAAACAAGATGCCCAGATTGCAAGTTGACTGAAAAGAGCAACAACGTTGATAACAGCCGTGCATATATGAGAAGCGGGGAGGAATCCTCTGACGAAACCGAGAAAGAAGAGCAAAGGGAACTTGAGAAGCCCTTCAGGGAGTTTCCAAGTTTCCAATGACGGGATGATTCCCGTTAGCCAACTGAAGGAGTTCATCATAGGGACGATGAAAGATGGAGGTTCCAAATCCTCATCAACATATTCTAAACCGTATACTGTGAGAATCAATAACTTAAAGATACCAAACGGATACCAACCTCTGAAGTTCCAGCAATTTGATGGAAAAGTAAATCCGAAGCAGCATGTGGCCCACTTCATCGAGACTGCAACGATGCAGGGACCTATGGAGCGATCGTCTGTCGTCAAGCAATTTGTCCGTTCACTGAAGGGAAATGCTTTCGATTGGTACATCGATTTGGAAGCTGGTTCAATCGATAATCGGTCAAATGGAACATGAGTTCCTAAACCATTTCTACAGCCTCGACGCACGGGTTAGCATGGTCGTGCTCACTAACGCTTGCCAGTGGAAAGATGACCTGTAATTGATTATCATCATCGATGGAGGAACCTAAGTCTTAACTGCAAAGATCGTTTATCTGAAGCTCAAGCATTGAAATGTGCATTCAAGGATGATGTGGGGATTACGATACATCCTGCAAGGAATTAGGCCCGTAACCTTTGAAGAACTGGCAACTCGTGCTCATGATATGGAATTTAGCCTGGCCACAAGTGGGGAAGATAGAGCACATACACACGATGTTACCAAATTCGGGGAACGAATGAATTCCGAGAAAGGGGCAAAGTTTTTTGTAAAAGCTCAAACTAAGAGTCTATGGCGGTAAATGTCACACCAGTCAAGCTTCGAGGAAGAAAGGGCAAAAAGGTCATGGTTGGATATACTCCGCCGGAGCTAAAACAGCAAATTGACGCTTAAAAGACTTCAAGCAAAAGAATACCATTTACTTTCAGATCAGAAGTATCAGGAATCTTTGATGAGCTAGTACAAGCAAATCTCATCGATCTCCTTGAAATGAAGCGGTCAGATGAAGGGACAAGCCAACGATCCCAACTATTGCAAATATCATCGTTTGGTGGGACATCCAATTCACAATTGCTTTGTCTTTAAAGATAAGGTGATGCAATTAGAGAGAAGGAAGGAGATATCGTTAGACATTGAGTCGGCAGACTCAAATTATATCTTGGTTGGCAATGAAGATTTTGGAAGCGTAGAAAGAGTTACGACGCCTGTTATATGACCCAAGAAGGTGATGATTATCAAGTTGAAGCTGAACCACACCACATCGCCAGCATTGCATGTCTGTTTGTTATAGCGGTCACCGACGGAGATTTACTCTTCTAAACTGCACAACCGTCCTTGTTTGTATCTGGCTATACTCACAAGAAGATGGTAAAAGATAATACTGATCGACGGAGGCTCTGTCGTGAATATTTTGACTCTCCGGATGTTAAAAGAACTTGAAATTCCAACAGACGAACTCTCTAAGAGTCGCTTGATGATCCAAGGTTTTAATCACGAAAGGCCAACGAGCAATCGGTATGATCAGGTTGGAATTAGTAATGAGAATATGACGTCAACAGAGTTGTTGTTCCATGTAATTGATGCAAACACATCCTACAACATGCTTCTGGGTCGTCCATGGCTACACGAAAACGGAGTCGTGCCATCAACTTTGCATCAGTGTTTCAAGTATTATGACAATGGCGTCGTAAAGAAGGTACTTGGAGATACAAATCCATTCACCGAAGCGGAATCATACCTCGCCGACGCAAAATTTTACCTTGAGCGTGAAAAGGAAGCAAGTGAAGATACGATGCGCAGGAAAGGAAAGGCACATGCAATTGAAGATCATAGAGCCATAGAAAAGGATGTCGAAGGGGATAACAAAATCATTGAAGGCGCTTACATTGCCTTTTTACTAAGATTGGTTCTAAGAAACTGCAAAACTCGCCTATTAAAGTCAAAGATTTACTCGTTCGGGTCAAGGGTCCGAAACCGAGCGCAACGAATCTTCAAAAATACAAATGGGTGGAGTATATGGCCCGAAAGCGTATGGACTGCTAACAAAGGCATGATATGATGCAAATGAAGGACCAATATTAGGAGAATTATCGGAAAATAAGAGTAAAGGTCATCTCAAGCCCGAAACGTCTATAGAAGGGTCTTGGATTTACAAGCAAAGCCTGTTCGGATCGTGTTAAACAGAGCAAGTGCAAACTACGTGTTTGAAGACGTTTCATACTCAACTAACAATAACTTCAAGAAGACGTGGCGTGACTCTGAAGGATTTAGTCCACATAAAGGCTTACAAAATCCTATAATAATCAACTTGATGTGAAACAGAGGCTGGAATCAACACGGACTCAAGCATTTAACAAGAAGGTGAAACCTAAGTACTTTCAAGTCGGAGATTGGGTACTTGCGGTAAGAAGACCTCATCACCCACCGGCGAGTTGGGGGCAAGTTCAAATCAAAATGGGATGGTCCCTACGTCGTAAAGGAAGTCTGTACAAGCGGAGCATACAAGTTGGTGTCCGAAGACGGATTAAGAATGGCCCAATCAACGCCAAATTCTTGAAACGTTACTATGCCTAAAAAGGTGGGACCCGACCAAAAAAAAAAAGAAAAAAAAAGAAGAAAGCAAAAAAAGAAAAAAAAAAGAAAACGAAAAGAAAAAGAAAAAAAGAAAAAAAAGAAAAAAGAAAAGAAAAAAAGAGAAAGAAAGAAAAATGTTAACTCCTTAACGCACGAGCCTAAACTGCATGTTGCTCCTTAACGTACGAGCTTAAACTGCACGACACTCCTTGACATACGAGTCTAAACTGCATGTCACTCTGGCCCGCATGAGTATAAACTTTGAAAAGGCAAACATTAATGATAAGTGCATATGTCTAAACTGCTAACTTACCCCACATAGTTCGGTGTGGTTAAACACGGATACTCTGCTGGCCGCATGAGTATAAATTGTGCACGGCACCACCCCCACAAAAAAAAATTGAACTACGAGAAATGACTTGATCCCTAAAAAGGTCCGTAGGCAGCTTGGACATCCTCCAAGTTCAGTCATAAAGTGAAAGTGGGTGACATCTTCGGCGGAATCAAGATTTTGGCATATAAAAGAAGAGACAATGGCGCATTAAATCGGGAAAGGAGGACGCATCAACAAGGGACAACAAACTGTCGAGGCAGAGGAATTCGAAATGTCAAATTGGGGCATTTCGTATAAACTATTTTGGAAGCAGACGACAAATACTTCAAGTTTATTTCCTCCGAAAGTCCGTCAACAAGACTTGAAGTGGGGGCATTTGTAGACAACTAAAAATAATTGTCTATTTATGTCATTGGGATTTAGTAAAGTAAAGCCCAAGAAATAAAACAAAGTCATTTAATTAAATTGCTATTTATTGAGAACCATAAATTAATCTCAAGTAAATAAATAGTTTGTTTAATTAATAAATTTATTTTCATATATGATAATATATATGCCTTTTATATAAAATCCTATACATGGTAAATATGTGTAGAGATTTCTTAAATACGTAAAGTAATCAAATCAAATATCATAAGGATGTCATATATTGAGAGATCAAGCCGTATATGGAATAAATCAAATTAAATCAAAATCAAATCATATATAGATAAAATCAATCTAAATATGGACGAAATCATTACAAAAAGATTATCTTTTCCATTATTAAGAATTCTCTACGCCTATAATACGGGGCTTCAGAATTCAGAAATGACAAGTCGGAGAGCAATGAGAATATGAAACTTCGAGAGAATTAGAAGTAAGTCTTTGATAGCATTCGGAAATTCTCTCAACGAAGTTCTTCGTGTTCAAGTCAAAATTCGAAGACGTTCATCAAGACCCGTGCGAGTTTCTCATAATCACACGGTTACAACGAGGAAAGACCCGTGCGGTTTTCACATAATCGCACGGTTGCAACGAAGAAAGACCCGTGCGAGTTTCTCATAATCGCACGGTTACAACGAGGAAAGACCCGTGCGAGTTTCTCATAATCGCACGGTTGCAACGAGGAAAACCCGTGCGAGTTTCTCATAATCGCACGGTTGCGACGAAGAAAGACCCGTGCGAGTTTCTCATAATCGCACGGTTGCCACGAAGAAAGACCCGTGCGAGTTTCTCATAATCGCACGGTTGCAACGAGGAAAGACCTGTGCGAGTTTCTCATAATCGCACGGTTCAAAGCTCAAGATCCGTGCGAGTTTCTCATAATCGCACGGTTCAACGCTCAAGACTCGTGCGAGTTTCTCATAATCACGCGTTCAACGCTCAAGACCGTTCGTTTGATAACATCAAGTCCAAGTCAGCTTCGTGATCAAGCCCAAAGCCCACGAAGAAGCATTCACTAAGATTCGTGATCAAGCATAAAAGCTCACGAAGAAACAATTCGAGAAACCCTCTTCAACGACTATTAAGTCAAGTGTTAGCTTCGTGATCAAGCCCAAAAGCCCACGAAGCAACGCCCATATTTCAAAAGCGTCCTCCAAGTCCGAGTATTAAGTTCGTGATCAAGCCCAAAGGCCCACGAAGGAACTTAACGAAGGCCCAAATCAAGGAAGATCAAGATCAAGAATTTTCCAAAGTCGTTCAAAAGTTATAAAATGAAGAATCAGAGGAACAAGTAGAGATAGAGCTCATTAAATTTCACTAAATTTCATTTGTACTATTTTTCTGATTATTTGATATTCGAATAAAAGAAAATACGTTACAGTTTCGAACTCTTAAATGATGATTTAATGTATCATAATATAATGGACCAAGCTTTGACCAAAATCATTAAAAGTCTATGACTACAAGATGATTAGTGGGAGCACTAAGTATAAAACAAGAACAGACACGTGGAAAAGCTTTTTGTGTGGCTAAGCTTTGCTATTCTAGGAAGAACTCATAATTGCTTCTAGAACTCGGCGATCCACAAACTTCATCTCTCGCTCAAACTCGGCCACGCTCACATCTATCGCTGAATCTCTCTTCTATCCCTCTTTCAAGCTCTCTATCACGCTCTTTTATCATAAATAACGTATTATAATATATAAAAGTTGAAATGTCGACACAGCACTAGAAAAGAAAACAATTCTCAAATGAAAAGCCGAAATCGATGTTCTACAGAGGAAAAGCAAACAGCGATCTCAGGTGATCTCCTCAATTTCTCTCTACTCACATGATCTATCCTCACTCTCGCTCAATCTATTACTCAGTATCGCTTCATATCTCTCTGTAGAGGTACGAAAACAACAGTTAACTCAAATAACAGACTTAATGTAAAATATATGGAAAGTGAAGGTGTTTGACAATTACTGAAATCAAAACAACAACGATGAAAAAAATATAACAGAACATGATCTCTCTTTCTAAACTCTCTCTACTACGCTCTCTATCTCCTTCGATCTGTTAGAGCAGCTCCATTTATAGAACCTTCGTGATGTGACGTGGACAAATTTTTCTGCTACGAGCATGCTTCCGCAGTCTCTTCCTTTCGTTTCTTCTCAGTTATTTCTTATCTTCGCAGCCCTTGAACCTTGCGCTAGGATCTTCAGCCGATTGATGATGTGAGATGTTTTATTGCCCATCTCTTTCTTTTCCCTGCGCAGCCGTGTGTGAGTTCGATCTTGAGCTATTTTCTTGATGTGAAGTGTCTTGTATTTTCAGCCGTTAAAGTGGTATCCTTCTCATCTCTTCTTATCTCATATATGTAACAATATTAAATTGTTAAGTTGCCATTGTGCCTAAGTCCATCGCGTAATTAAGTTGCCAATACTTGTCAAGCAACAATTCTTCAAGGCCCACTTATGATTAATCATGGGAAAATTCATTGGCAGTGGTGGGAATGAATGATTGCATGAGTGAAGAGCTTGCGACGTCGTGTTCTTAATTTCTTCGAATTCTTCCCACGTTGGGGTCTTCTTTGGTTTATTTTATTCCAATATCCTATCAAATATAAAATATAAAAATATACTTATATCCGAGAAAATTTCGACCGAAAACACGCGTTAATGAGGTGTAAAAATCATAAAAATGCATTTATCAACCATTATCAAATTCCCCCACACCTAAATAATGCTTGTCCTCAAGCATTTACCGAGAGAAGATGAAACACTCTAATCAGGAGTTCACCGACATACATTAATTTGCCCTAGAGATGGCAATTATTCATAACATTTAGCACTGGACAATCAATCTCTCGACAATCTCAGTAAAAGCCTGAACGCAACAACAATCAACAACTCTCACATGGATTCTCTCAATGCGCTCAAGTGTTATGGGATATATGTGTATACGCTCAAATCAACACTATGAAATGATATTACCATAAGCTTGCTAACATATCACATTGTATTCAGATAACGACTAAGTGTACAAATCAAAAGGTCTTTCATTGGGCTATAATGGGGCTAGGGATTTAGGTAGGATATGTTGGGGAAGTAGGTTTAAAATCGGACCAGATGATTAATAATCGCTAAATCCCACGACTATCCCATGATGCACTTCTAATGTGAAGATCACTCTAATCACAATTACATGCGACAATTTCAAATTCTAGACAACTCAAAGCTTCTCCAAACTGACAAAACTGACTAGCACTTCATATATTTTTTTTTCTTTTTTTTTCTCTCTTTTTTTTTTTCGAATACATATTATTTTATTGTTTTCTTTTTTTTCTCGTATTCGCTTTTTTCGAAAATATATATTTTTTTTTCGGATGATTTTTTTTTCTCTATAGCTAAAAGACTCTAATATCACATATCTGGACTCATCAATCTCGAAATCGTGGAATCTAAGCAATTAATAAATCATCCAATCCGACAATGGGTTGAAAAGAAAGCCAAAAGGATATATCTGGGTAAATATAGTGGCTTAAATTCAACAAGAAAATAAGGCTAAGGCTCAAGTTGGCTCACTAAGTGGAAGATATTGAAGGTAGGATCAATGTGAGGCCAATGGCTTAATCCTAAGTGCCTTAATCACTTTTGTACACAAAAAGCCGCCAATGATATCAACATGTATAATAAAGCAAGTTCTAGAATATTCGAACATAAGTGACGCTCTCATAGGAAAAAGAACTGAGTATAAAGATAAATACTCTTTTTTTTGTTAGATTTTTGGGCTCAAATCTCACATATTTAAGTGGGCTTTGTGTTGACTCTTGCGCATTCGGTCTTTAAATCAACTGAAGAAAAAGATTAATCATCCTAATACCAAATAGTTATTCCTAATTGTTTCTCTCATGTTTTAATTAATGCACATCGGTTTGCTCTAGACAAGATATGTGTTCATCAGCTAGCATAATAAATCTCCTCCACACCTAAACTCTGCATTGTCCTCAATGTAGATTCTAATGAAAATAGTAGCTATATCTAAAGATTCCCACCCCAATTTTCATTTTAATATGTTCAGAGTAGATGCGAAGAAATAATAAAAGTGATGCTGAAAATAAAACCTCCCTGACAACATGGGGTCGTAGAGAATTCCGAGCGAGAAGATATTTGTTCCAGAGCCTAGTGAGATCTTGTATCATACCGAGCCGAGAGAAAACCTGCTTAATCATCATTGAAAACATAGATAAAACGAAATATTGCAATGACAAAATAAAATTGGATAATATTGGGTTGCCTCCCAATGAGCGCTTTTCTTTAACGTCTTTGGCTAGACGTAGTCTTCGCTCTTCAACGTCATGCATAAATCGGTGGGCGCAGCTTGATCTCTTCGACGCAAGCCATAAAAGCATTCTCAAAATACGGTTTAAGCCTGGCTATTTACCTTGAAACACTTGTTAGTAGATATGCACTCATTTCAATAACGCCGTTTGGAAAAATATTTTTAACAATATGGTCCCAACGAGATTTGAGCTTACCTGGCATGAATTTCAACCTTGAATTGTAAAGGAGAACTTTTTCACCTACCATGAATTCTTTTTTATGTAGGAGTTTGTCGTGAAATTGCTTCGTGCGTTCCTTGTACATTCTCGCATCTTCATAGGCTTCTAGGCGAATTTCTTCAAGTTCTTGTAGCTGATATTTTCGCTCCTCACGGCTTTTGTGGCCTCCATGTTGCACTGTTCCACTGCCCAAAAAGCACGATGTTCAATTTCAACAGGTAAATGACACATCTTACCGAAAATTAGGTGATACGGCGACATTCCGATTGGAGTTTTAAAAGCAGTACGATACGCCCAAAGTTCATCATCTAATCGCAAGTTCCAATCCTTACGATTCGGATTCACGGTTTTCTCCAAAATATTCTTGACCTCCCTATTTGAAACTTCAGCTTGCCCGTTTGATTGTGGGTGATAAGTAGTGGCCAATCGATGATGGACTCCATATTTCCGCATGAGCGCTTCCACTGTGCGATTGCAAAAATGCGTGCATTGGTCACTATAATTGCACGGGGAACTCCGAACCTACTAAAGATGTTTGATTTAAGAAATCCTACAACCACTTTAGAATCGTTAGTTCGGGTAGCCTTTGCTTCTACCCACTTCGACACATAATCAACGGCAAGCAAGATATAAAGAAATCCAAACGAGCTTGGAAAAGGTCCCATAAAATCCATTCCCCATACATCGAATATTTCACAAACCAAAATAGGATTTTGTGGCATCTCGTCCCTAAAAGAAATTGTACCCGTTCTTTGACAATTAGGACAACTCTTGCAAAACAAATAAGCATCTTTGAAAATAGTTTCCCAATAAAAACCACAATCTAAAATTTTTCTAGCAGTTCGCTTTGGTCCAAAATGTCCTCCACAGGCATATGTATGACAATGAGTGAGTATATCATTAATTTCATCATTTGCAATGTACCTACGAATAATTTGATCCGAACCAATTTTCCACAAATATGGATCATCCCACATATAATATTTAGAGTCGCTTTTAATTTTATTTTTCCTTGAAGAGCTCAAATATGAAGGTAACACACCACTTACCAAGTAATTAACTATATCGGCAAACCAAGGTTCTTGATATTCCTTACCTTGAAGGCGAAATAGTTGCTCATCTGGAAATGTTTCAGAAATTGGTAGTGGCTCCTCGTCACGAATCAAATGGCTCAAGTGGTCCGCCACTGAGTTGTCCACGCCTTTGCGATCCTTGATCTCCCAATCAAACTCTTGAAGCAACAAAATCCATCGAATTAAGCGTGGTTTAAACTCCTTTTTCGACAATAGATATTTAAGAGCTGCATGGTCAGAATAAACAATAACTTTATATCCCAATAAATAAGACCTAAACTTATCAAAAGCAAAAACAATGGATAAAAGCTCTTTTTCAATTGTGGTGTAATTGCATTGTGCTGAGTCAAGCGTCTTTGAGGCATAATAGATGACGTGGGTTTTTCTTCCTTCTTTTTGTCCAAGTACAGCTCCGACGGCGTACTTGCTGGCATCGCACATAAGTTCGAACTGCAGCTCCCAGCTTGGAGGTTGAATTATAGGTGCAGTAGTGAGTAATAGCTTTAACTTATTGAATGCCTCCTTGCACTCGTCCCCAAAATTGAATGTTACGTCATTCTGAAGTAGTCTTGACATCGGTTGAGCGATTTTCGAGAAATCCTTAATAAATCTCCTGTAAAAACCAGCATGACCAAGAAAACTTCGAATTTCTCGAAAATTAGTGGGGTATGGCAAATTAGATATCAAATCTACCTTAGCCTTGTCTACCTCAATTCCTCGAGATGAAACTACATGACCTAGAACTATTCCTTCTTTAACCATAAAATGGCATTTTTCATAGTTAAGCACAAGATTTTTATCAATGCATCGTTTGAGTACTTCTACTAGATTACCAAGGCAATGATCAAACGAGTCTCCATAAACAGTAAAATTATCCATGAATATTCCAATGCATGTTTATATATTAAATCAGAAATATGCTCATCATGCATCGCTGAAATGTACCAGGAGCATTACATAAACCAAAAGGCATGCGACGATATGCAAACGTACCAAAGGGACATGTGAAAGTAGTTTTCTCTTGATCCTCAGGTGCCACGACAATTTGATAACAACCAGAAAATCCAGCGAGGAAACAAAAGAAAGACTTACCTGCCAGTCTTTCTAGCATTTGATCAGAAGGGTAGCGGAAAATGATCCTTTCGGGTAGCCGCATTCAACTTACGAAAATCAATGCACATTCGCCAACCCGTCTGTAATCTCATTGGTACCAATTCATTTTTATCATTTTTCACAAGTGAGAAACCAGATTTCTTAGGCACAACATGAACTGGACTTACCCATTGGCTATCAGATATTGGAAATATTATCCCCATGTCTAATAATTTAATTATTTCTTTCATAACTACCTCTTTCATTGCTGGATTGAGTTTACGTTGTGCTTCCCGTATCGGCTTAGAATCTGGTTCAAGTAAGATCCTGTGCATGCATATCGAGGGACTGATTCCTTTGATGTCGGCCAAAGTCCATCCTATCGCGGTCTTGTACTCCTTCATAACGCGGATCAATTTCTCTTCTTGGGTGGTGGTCAAGTCATTTGCAATAATGACTGGCAACGTTTCTTCGTCTCCCAAATAGCAGTATTTGAGATGTTTTGGTAGATCCTTCAACTCCAACGTAGGCGCCTGTTCTATAGAAGGAACAATTTTTGCATTAGGAATAGGTAATGAAAAAGTATTCTTACCTGATTGATCGTGAGCTTCCGGAAGTGCATGTAATGTCATGAGCGAGTTTCTGACATCTTCGTCCACTTCAAAATGCAAATCTTTTTCTGTTTTGCTATTCTTAATCACATAGTCGAGTGTATCGTTAGTAAAATTACGCTCAAAATCATCTCGAACAAATGCATCAATCATACTATCAGATTCAGGTTCATCAGGATATTTCATAGCATCGAACACATTCATAGTGGGTTTTTCACCATCAACGTCTATCTTTGTTTTAGCCGTTTTCATGAATGATCGACCTAATAAAATAACAGCAGAATCAATTGCATGTTCATTACCCATGTCTACTATATAAAAATCAGCAGGAAAAATAAACTCACCACATTTTACCAACACATCTTCAACCAATCCTTTGGGATAAATAATGGACCTATTTGATAATTGAATACACATATCAGTGCACTTAAGATGTCTCATACTCATCTCATTGAACAACGATAACGGCATCACATTGATAGATGCTCCTAAATCTAACATGGCATTGTTTATTTTTCTCGTCCCTATAGTAACCAAGATAGCAAACATATCTGGGTCCTTACATTTTTGAGGAAGTTTTTGTTGAAGCGCAGCGGAAACATTATCACTTACTAGGATTTTTCCTTCGGCTTTGTGTTTCCTTTTGTTCGAGCACATTTCCTTTAAAAATTTTGCGTAGCGTGGGATTTGCTTGATAGCATCCAACAGTGGAATGTTGATCTCAACTTTGCTGAAGGTCTCCATTATGCTCTTTTTTTTTTTCTTCTTCTTCTTCTTCTTCTTCTTCTTCTTCTTCTTCTTCTTCTTCTTCTTCTTCTTCTTCTTCTTCTTCTTCTTGTTTTACCCTAGCAAACCTTCCAGAAAAAGGTGGAGGAATAACAATATTAGGTTTATTGATATTAGTGTTAGTACTTACCTTCAGTCCTTTATCTTTTTGCTTATCACTAGGAGTTTTTGAAGGGGCCTCGTCATGAGTTGTTGGTCCGACCTCTTTTCCGTTTCGAAGAGTCATTATACTTACATTTTCCCTTGGGTTGATCTCGACTTATGCCGACAATTTTCCCTTCTCATTCTATACTTGACTCAATTGTGTGGACAACTGTGATACTTTCCTTTCTAATTTTACACACTCGATCGTGTTTCGTTAATGCTCGATCGAGTTTCCTGTTAAAAATGGCAGTACTAGTTGCTAAATTCTTAACAATATCCTCCAAAGACATACCTGGTTTTGATGGTGCGGCTTGTTGAGGAGGATTTAGTGGTCTTGGTGCTTGTTGCGTGAAACCTGGCGGTCAGGTCGATTTCCGTAACTCAAATTTGGGTGGTCACGCCATCCGTGATTGTATTGACTCGAGTATGGATCATAGCGTCATTGAGATGGTCCTGTGTATCCTCCAATTGCATTGGCTTGCTCGCTAGGATCAAATTGAAGTGAAGGACAATTTGCTGTTGCATGTCCATCAAATGTACATATACCACAAGCTTTTACCTGGCTCGTTTTTCCAATCACATGTTTTTCTACAAGAGACGTTAGCGAATCTAATTTTTGCTCAAACGAAGTAGTATTTACCTCGTTCATCCTGTGTTGGCCTACGTCTTGACGTGTTCCAAATTGTTGCGCGTTTGTAGCCATGTTTGAGATCAGCCGACGTGCTTGGTCTGCCGTTTTATCAACCAACGCTCCTCCACTTGCTGCGTCAATCATGTTTCTCTCCATGGGTAGCAATCCTTCGTAGAAATATTGGATGAGCGCTAACTCGGAAATTTGATGATATGGACAGCTTGCGCACAACCGTTTGAATCTCTCCCAGTATTCGTGCAGAGTCTCTCCGGTACATTGTCGAATCCTGTAGATTTCCTTACGAATGTTTGCGGCACGAGATGCAGGGAAAATTTTGCAAGAAATTGTTTTTTAAGTTTTGCCACGTAGTAATTGAACCCGACGGTAGGTAATATAACCAGTCTTTGGCATGATCCGCCAGCAAGAACGGAAATGCGCGAAGACTTATTTGATCTTCTGTGACCCCGTTTGGCTTCATGGTTGAGCAAACCATGTGAAACTCCTTCAAGTGCTTGTGCGGATCTTCACATGCGTTACCATGAAAAGTAGGAAGTAAATGAATTAACCCTGATTTTAATTCGAACGGTGTTTGAAGAATAGGAAATTCAATGCAAAGCGGCCGTTGATTAACATCCGGTGTAGCCATATCCCTCAACGTAAGACGGAGTGGTTGCTGTTGTTCGGTTTCCTCCATGTCGCTTGTTGAAAATTCCTGTTCGGATTCCGTGCTAGAAATTGATACAGTAGAATCTTTTTGTCTTTTTGCCTTTCGATTCGCCCTTGCGGTCCTCTCGATTTCTGGATCGAATATTAATATACCTGTTCGAGAAGATCGGGGCATAAACTAGAACAAAGAAAATCGAATTAAAAATAGAATCAATAGACACCACCTTCCCCGGCAACGGTGCCAAAATTTGGTCGCGTCGAAAACGGCCAAAAATAAATTAATCACCTTTATTCATTAAACCCAAATATAGCGACAGTAGGGACCGTCTCCACAGGGAAAATGGTTGATTTACTTCTAATTTCAAGCTTGATCGATGATGATGATGATGATGATAATAATAATAATAATAGTAATATTATTAATAATATTTATAATAATAGTAATATTATTAAGGGGGGGTTTGGTGAGTTTTTTTTTTCTTAATGCAATAGTGAAGTAAAAAAAATAACGAAACTAACAAGGATAAAATAATAGTCGAAGGAATTATTGTCCATCTAGATTTATTTAACTAGGCTTCGTATAATCTTGCGACGATGGAAAATTTAACCGCTAAACATATTAACGAGAACGAAACTAAAATTAATAAATACTAACGACATATCGAAATAGATAAAATTAAACTTACAACCGTGTTAATTTCAGCTTGGTATATTGCTCTTCTTGATGAAGCACATAATAGACCAGTAGAAAGTAAGTGGCTTAATCCGCGAACACCAGATGTAAAAAAAAAACAAGAAGGTTTCGAACTCTTAAATGATGATTTAATGTATCATAATATAATGGACCAAGCTTTGACCAAAATCATTGAACAGTCTACGACTACAAGATGATTAGTGGGAGCACTAAGTATAAAACAAGAACAGACACGTGGAAAGCTTTTTGTGTGGCTAAGCTTTGCTATTCTAGGAAGAACTCATAATTGCTTCTAGAACTCGGCGATCCACAAACTTCATCTCTCGCTCAAACTCGGCCACGCTCACATCTATCACTGAATCTCTCTTCTATCCCTCTTCCAAGCTCTCTATCACGCTCTTTTATCATAAATAACTTATTATAATATATAAAAGTTGAAATGTCGACGCAGCTCTAGAAAAGAAAACAATTCTCAAATGAAAAGCCGAAATCGATGTTCTACATAGGAAAAGCAAACAACGATCTCAGGTGATCTCCCCAATTTCTCTCTACTCACATGATCTATCCTCACTCTCGCTCAATCTATTACTCAGTATCGCTTCATATCTCTATGTCGTTCTCAAGGTACGAAAACAACAGTTAACTCAAATAACAGACTTAATGTAAAATATATGGAAAGTGAAGGTGTTTGACAATTACTGAAATCAAAACAACAACGATGAAAAAAAAATAACAGAACATGATCTCTCTTTCTAAACTCTCTCTACTACGCTCTCTATCTCCTTCGATCTGTTAGAGCAGCTCCATTTATAGAACCTTCGTGACGTGACGTGGACAAATTTTTCTGCTACGAGCATGCTTCCGCAGTCTCTTCCTTTTGTTTCTTCTCAGTTAATTTCTTATCTTCGCAGCCCTTGAGCCTTGCGCTAGGATCTTCAGCCGATTGATGATGTGAGATGTTTTATTGCCCATCTCTTTCTTTTCCCTGCGCAGCCGTGTGTGAGTTCGATCTTGAGCTATTTTCTTGATGTGAAGTGTCTTGTATTTTCAGCCGTTAAAGTGGTATCCTTCTCATCTCTTCTTATCTCATATATGTAACAATATTAAATTGTTAAGTTGCCATTGTGCCTAAGTCCATCGCGTAATTAAGTTGCCAATACCTGTCAAGCAACAATTCTTCAAGGCCCACTTATGATTAATCATGGGAAAATTCATTGGCAGTGGTGGGAATGAATGATTGCATGAGTGAAGAGCTTGCGACGTCGTGTTCTTAATTTCTTCGAATTCTTCCCACGTTGGGGTCTTCTTTGGTTTATTTTATTCCAATATCCTATCAAATATAAAATATAAAAATATACTTATTATTCCGAGAAAATTTCGACCGAAAACACGCATTAATGAGGTGTAAAAACATCATAAAAATGCATTTATCAACCATTATCAATTAACCCATGGATTAATCTTGATTACATATTGATAACAAGGAAACTTTTCAAGACGAATAATTCCTCCAAATAGTCAAACTCAATTCCCAAGAAAGTTAAGGGGTCAAAAGTAGAATAATCGTTTTATAAGATGGAAACGGAAATTCCTTCAGTTCAAATACTACTTTTACACCCGACCCCTCTACGTTTATTCATTCCCACTGAGGGACTTCACTTTTTTCCCCCTCTGAAAACGTTCTTCGTAGTTGTATGCAAATCCAGAAATTGCTGGGGAGTAAGCTGCTCTCTTCATTGAAGCTTTGCATTTTGGAGATTTTGTTCATCGGAAGCTCAAATGAGTGATTCCAGAGAAGATTCACCTGATTGGTTACGCTCTTTCCAGGTATTTTGTTTTACAACGCGATTCATCGATTCCCTACCTTAAAGTAGTGAGTGGAGCTTTTTTTTTCCTGTAAGATTTGAACTTAGTTGTAATTCATACTCTTTGTTTTTGTTGTTGTTGTGGTTATCGATATAATTCATATCTTGTTTTCAGCCGCCTACTTCGTCTGCGTTAGAATCTCCGTCTGTATCAGAGTTGCCGTCGGAATCAAGTGATGATGAGGATGGTCTCAAGCTGAGTCAATTGTTTAAGAGAGAGACAAAGCTTGAATTGGGTGATGATGAAGACATTGAAGCAAAAGATGAGCCCAGAAAGGGAAAATCTCAAACAAAGGTTGATCAAGTTAAGGGGACACCAAAGAGGAGGCGGGAGGTTGGGGATGGCTCTGAAAGAGAAGGTGATTCAATGATTCTTTCTAGCTTTATCATCGTGCTTCGTAAATGTATTATATATGTTTGTTTGTTTAGGGGAAGTTTCTCATGATACATAGAGTTATAATTCTTGAACGAGATTATTTTCTTGCTCTCTTTTGCAGGAAAATTTGCATCAAAGAAGCACAGCGTATCCAATGTAAGGGACGTGTCACTTCTGTGGTTTTCTAATGCCATGTGATCACTTTTGTTTCCTAGACCTCTGATAATGACATGCTATTCGTTATTATTCGATGAATTTTTTATGGTGCTACTGCCTGCCTTAATGCCTATTGTAAGTTGATTTTCTTGGTTATAAGCAGAATCAGCAGATTTGGGCATTGTCCTCGGACTCTGATTCATCTCATGATACAAACCTTGTTAGAACGGACATTCCCAGCAAGAAAGATGTACCTTCATCCAATCAATATACAATTACGAGAAATGCTAAGAGTATCGATGATAACCCTAATGGGAAGCAGAATATAAAACCAGAACTGAAGGGAAATTCTCCCGCTAAACTGATGAAAGAAGAGGTTCGTGAGACCGCAGATAAGATTATGGACAGCATCAGGAATGTAGGTAGGTGGATGTTCTTCTTTGCATTTTCGCAAATCCAACTTCTTGATTGAGCCTTATAGTTTTGGTTCATTGGTTTTCTCCCACTGAACATCCGTTTCGTCAATGTTATGGTTCAGATAATGATACTAAAAAGAGTGTGGTGAATGAAGAAAGTTCCAGAAAGGTTGGTGGGACTCAGGTCAGAAATTTAATAGCCACTTGAATTTCGAAAATATGTTTCCGTTACATGAAATACGAGAATCTACAAATGCAGGGTTCTACAACAAGGCTTCCATTGTTGCTATCAGAGAAAGTTCAACGTTCAAAGGTTAGTCAACCTAGGCCCGTTTTAGGCCTTGTGTATACCTGAGTGAAATTGCTAGAATGAAATTATCCAAAATTATCTTCTGCTTCAGTCTCAGCAGATGTATGCATGTTGACATCCTATTTTTTACAGGCACTTGTCGAATGCGAAGGTGAATCCATAGATTTAAGTGGTGATGTGGGATCTGTTGGACGAGTTGTTATCTCAGACGATCCCTCTAGAAACCATGAGATGATGTTGGATTTAAAAGGCACGTCCAAGTCTCATATACATTTTCTTACTGTTAAATTATTCGTCTGCTGACCATGGCTGATTTTAATTATGAGTCTTTTGCCTGAAACAGTTAGGAAAGAGCTTTCCTTGTCAATCCTATAGTTATGTTTTTGAATCAACTACAGCACTAGGGTTCTTTCTGTTTTAATCACATGGTAGAAAATGCTCCTCTCGTTATTGACATACTAGTTTATTCTGATGGCATCAAAGTTTTTATACCTCAGGAACTATTTACAAGACAACAATTGTTCCATCAAGAACTTTCTGCGTGGTACTTACTCCATCATAAACTGTTTCCCTTACTTCTCTACCTTTTCATAAGAAACTTCTCATGTCAGCGAATATGAGCCTATCGTTTTCTCCATGACTGTTTCAAGAATCTTAACTTTATCCAGGTGAGCTTTGGCCCATCGGAAGCGAAGGTTTGACTATCCTCCTCTTCATGTCATAACAAAAAGAAAATATGGACTTGAGCATTTTACAATGTCATGCTTTTAGTAATTCTTGGTACCAGATTGAGGCTATTATGAATGACTATATTCAGTTAAAACCAATATCGAACGTCTACGAGGCTGAAACTATGGTGGAAGGTGAGGGATGCACTATTTGTTTCGTTAAAAGAGAAGTTAACTGTTGCTTTGTCGTTGGATAGACTCGTAAAAATTGCTCCATAATCGTTCCCTTCTGCACATTTAGGAACTCTCGACGGATTTTCATTCGATTCAGAAGACGAAGCTGATAAGAAACCCACTGCCAGAGCTGATCAACAAGAGGTCACTGAGGATCAAACAGAAGGAAAAACCAAAAGAAAAACAGATAAGGTATCAATATGACATTTATACTCTGCTCCTTGCAATGTTTCTTACTATGAAATGTTGATACGATATTTCTTGCAGGGCGTGTCGAGGAAAAAAGGAAAATCTGCAGCGGTAAAGCCACCCAAGAAAGTGAAAAAGAAAGCAAAAGTTACGTCGAAAAGCAGAACCAAGAAATGATCAGACTACAGTATGCTCCGTCAGTTCATTGCTCTAATTTCTGCCCGTCGTACATTTACTAAATTTACGTCTCCTGCACTTTAATTGGGAGCAAAAGGGATGTTTGCTGAGGCTATACAGATTGTGTTTCTAAGAAAAATTGAAGCTTTACTTGATCAGCGGCGTTCAGTTTTTCCATTTAATTTAAACCTTTTCAAAGATAACATCGTTTACAGCATATTTTAGGTAAACTTGCCATCATCTCATGCCTTAGTTATGCCCACTAGTTTATGAGAGAACAAGCAATCCTTTATGGGAAACAAGTCTCTTCAGCATTGGTATGGTGGCGTATAATTCTCTTCCTCTCCCTTCTTCACTCAAAACTTTTCTTTGTATGGAAAGGAAAAACAAAAAAATTAATCCCCTTCTCCCCGGGAGTTCTTTCTTCGTCTCTTTCGCTTGTTCTGCCGCTCCTTATTTCTTTGGTACTTCTTATTCAAACTACTAATCTTAATACAAAAAACATCTACAGCAGTACAGCGTATAAATCAAAGGCATGAATTACCATTTGGTCCATGTGTGAAGTCAAAGCCATTTAAAAACATGGCCTCACTCAACCAAGATTATTCTGTTATCAACCAATCCTACTCGTAATGACAACGATGAAAAGCCATAGGTCGTAAACGATATTAACAGTGAGAACATCACAAACGACCCAACACGCTTAATAATAGTTGAGCTTTTTCTCGACATTACACAGAGTGTCGTACTTCATATGACAGCAGCATTTTCGGCTGATATTTTAATCCCAAATGCCACTAATGATTATTTTTACAAGATATGACCATTCTTACCGGTCATATTTTTGCGTGTGCTGCTTTATTTGACGACCCACTTCACCCAAGGTGGTAATAACAGTATCCATGTGATGGATGTTCTTTATTTCCTACTCATCCAATCAAGAAACAGACCGACCGATGATATAACTATCAGCAGCCTCTCTACATGCACCATCATCATCATCCACTGCCTCAGAAAGGAGGGCAAATCTTACAAATAATACCAAAACTTCGTTCTCCATAGAGCCCGACAGCGTGAGAATAATCTGAGTAGCAATGAACTCCCAATAAACACTTTCTCTGCATGAAAACGGAAAAGAAGGAAATTATAATTAGACACATAGCGCGATGTAGTTGTGATTGCTAGCTGCTAGTCATTGATCAATAGCAAAAAAAACTATAATATAGCTCTCCTGCCTAGACTTATAATCTTTGGTTTCTGCAAAGAGGAGAAACCTTTAGACCGCAGGTGCAGCACAAGAAGAAAAGACTCGTACGTATAAAGGAAAACATTCAAAAATAACGTATATGTATCAAATTCTCTTTCTTGATCGTCCGCCTGAAAGGAAAGAAATCAAACGAGTAAAATCGGCAGAAAAGTAAGCACTCCTGACCTGGTTATACATAAATCTATCTCAGAAGATAAGAAGAGATACAATAAAAATGAACATACGAATAAAAGCAACTAGATTCATAAAAGATAATAGAATAATACTACTCCGAAAACCTGAAACAGAAGAAAAAGGTAGTAGAGCAGCAGTAGTTAAGTATCGATCCATTATCCAGACAGAAACTAAGCGTCCTAGCATAAGGCTTCATAGTAAGTTCGTTCATAAAGTAGCATTATTAAACTCCTACAGGAAATTACGAGTCTCAACATCTGAAGAGGATACAACTCAAATAAAAGGAAGTGAAAACGTAAGTTTCCCTACATAAAAGGCAGCAAACGAGGTCTGCAACTGAATTTCTCAGTAGAACACCTTAGTCCATAGTGATCTTAGGAAAAAGTAAGACTAAAGGGGCTAAACGTAAAAAGGTGAACTCTCTCGGGCTATAATATCTAGTTCGTATCCATGCCATCTCCAATTGGGCTGCAAATGGGATTCGCAGATGCAAATGATCTCTCAAATGGCGACGGCTTATACTGAGGGTCCCTCGACTCCCTCCTACGCTTAAAGAAGCAGCTCTCAGTTGAGTTGCTCTCAGCATCAAACTTCCTTCGAATACCTTTCACGGCCTGTTGCTCAACTTGGCTTAGAGGAAAAATCTGCTTGCTCACTCTGCAGAGGGAGCTATGGTTATCGTACAAGATTCTCTGATTACAGTTTTTGTCACAAATGT
>JAPQWV010005316.1:0-20499 GCA_027422505.1 Craterostigma plantagineum | reverse complement strand
TCCATTTTCTCTCCTTTTTCTTCCATTATTACTCTCTTCACTCAACTATATGTAGTAATAAAACAGAAGAGAAGAATTCACCAAACTCATGTCGTTCAAAAGCTTTCAGTAAACTGTATAGCAGCAAAACAATGAATCATCGTCTTCCTCGAAACTCCTCGCTGGCGGTGCCCTTCTATTCTGCCAACTTCTTCTCTTCCTTTCCCTCTCATCATCAGCCACAACAGACGCACACAACATCACTCTCATCTAGGCCAAACACCTCGCCGACGAAATCAACCGTAGAACGACCATCACCGTGTGCGTGGACAACGCCGCCATGGCCCCACTGCTCGGCCGCCACTCCTACTCTGAAGCCGCCGCCTTCAAGAACGTTCTCTCCCTTCACGTGTTTGCAGACTATTTCGGAGCCAAGAAGCTCCATCAGATAACTAAAGGTTCGACCACTACGTCTTCTTTGTTTCAGGGTGACGGAGGAGGTGATGAGGAAAAAGGGGTGTAAGGGTTTTCGGATTTGATTTTGGGTCAGAATTCTGAGGATGTTTTGCAGCATAGCGTTGGAGGTGTGGGCTGACCGTTTTTTGTCCGTCCGACGAGGCGTTGCTCGGTTTCATTCCAAGGTGAGTGTCGTTTTGTTTAGTCGACCGCTTCTTCGCAGTAAATGCGTTCCCTTTGATTATTGGCATATATGAATCGTCGTACTTACTGAAAAAGGTACAAGAAATTGTCAGAAGACGACAGAACGTCGCTGATTTTGTACCATGGGATTCCGACATACAACTCCCTGACCATGCTCCGTTCTAGCAACGGACCGGCGAATACTTTGGGGCACCGACGGGGCCAAGAAATACGACTTCACGGTGCAAAACGCCGGCGACGACGTCACCTTGCAAACTGAAGTCGTCACTGCTACGATTAAAGGGACGCTGGTGGACGCAGATCCTTTGACGACGTACAGAATCGATAAAGTTTTGCAGCCGAAGGAATTGTTTAAGGCCGACGAGGCCTCACCTGCGCCGTCGCCGCCCAAGTCCGGCAAGTCAAAGCCAAAGGAGAGCGGCGGCACAAAAAGTTGGGGAGATGGGTTCGGTGACGGCGGTGGACCTGCACCTTCGGCCGACGACGAGGCATCTTCCGACGAAGAGACGAGTGGTGGCGCCGGCGGTGGTACGGCCGTGCTGGGTTGTGGTACTTTGAGCTTCTTGGCTTTGGTCGGTGTTTTGGCTTGCTTTTCTTTTTAATATGTACGTATAAATATACTTCTTACTCTTAATCACCAACTATAACACTAACTATTAACACTATATTAAATATCTATTTAATTTTAACCATTCACCAATGACGTACCACTCGCCACTCAATATCACACAAAAAGTTTGTGTCCGATTGTTGGCTGCTTTATTAGAATTATTATTGTTATTATTATTCAATAGGAAAAAATTCCGCCATTCTCGGGTGCTAACTGCGTTGTTCTCTGTTTTTGTTCAAAAATTACAGCTCTTAGATTCATATATATGTCTTGTTCCTCACTCCACTGCTAAATAAAACCGAGGCCTAATAAAGTATTATCTTCCCTTTTAATCTCTGCATAAAGCATATATATATATATATAAATATGTTTTTGACCTCTATGCCTTTGAATGTATGCTATAAATGTAGAACATATTATTGGAAGATTTTAGGAAATCATATGCATCATGTATATGTGGAGTTTTCTTATCTCAATTATTTAATATACACGAACGGAACACGATTCGTCATTTATTTATATAGAATCAATCAATCAGTCGGTGATTTCACCTCTAATCTCAAGCGAAGTGAATGTCTAAACTACCCCAAAAACAAAGCTTCAAGAAATCAAAATTTCCATCATCTATTAATCTGAAATCTCCTTCGTCTTAAATCACAGACAAATCCCCAAAAGGTCAACGCCCCACATGCCCCTACCAACACCAAACCCTCGTCCCCACCGCCGTCCTCCGCCGACCACCACCACCACCACAGCCGAAAACCATTCAGATGCCTCCACGTGTCCTCCCAACATTCGACCTGCCTCCTCCTCACCATCCTCATCCAACTCGCCGTCCTCTTCCTCCTCACCCACCCCAACACACCGCCGCCGCCGTCTCCGGCAACCTCAATCCCACCCACGACCACCCTCCCCCCACCGCCGCCCCGCCGCCCTCGGCAGACCCCTCCTGTCCGTACGGACGCATCTACACCTACGACCTCCCCAAATCCCTCAACAAAGACCTCATCGAAAACTGCAGAGAAATCGACCCTTGGAGCTCGCGATGCGCCGCCGTGTCTAACTCGGGCTTCGGCCCGCCGGCCGACTCTCTAAACGACGTCGTTCCCAGAAACCTCACGCCCGCCTGGTACTGGACCGACATGTACGCCGCCGAGGTCATCTACCACGACCGTATGCTTCACTACAAGTGCCGAACCTCCGACCGAGGCGATGCGACGGCGTTCTACATCCCCTTCTACGTCGGACTCGCCGTCGGAAAATACCTTTGGTTCAACTATACCTCGGCGGACAGGGATCGACACAGCGTTCAGATGCTGAACTGGGTCAAGGACCAAGATCCGTGGAAGAGATCCAACGGGTCGGACCACTTCATAATGCTCGGCCGCCTGACTTGGGATTACCGGCGGCTCACAGACGACGACGGCGAGTGGGGGACTAAATTCCTCTACATGCCTCTGATGAAGAACGTCCTCCACCTGGCCGTGGAGAGAAGCAGGTGGGACCAGCTAGAGATAAGCGTGCCTTACCCAACGGCGTTTCATCCGAGGTCCCAGTCGGACATAGCCACGTGGCAGGAGTTCATTCGCCGGAGAAAGAGATCGAGCCTCTTCACCTTCGTCGGCGCGACGAGGAAGAAGATAAAGAACGATTTCAGAGGGGTTCTGATGAGCTACTGTAAGAGCGAGCCCAGCCTCTGTAGGGTCGTCGACTGCTCGGTGGCGAGCTGCTACGACGGCGCGCCGGCGATCTTAGAGTCTTTCTTGGACTCGGATTTCTGCTTGCAGCCTAAAGGCGACGGATATACTCGGAGATCGGCTTTCGACTGTATGTTGGCCGGTTCAATACCGGTTTATTTCTGGAGAGAGAGCTTCGAAAATCAGTACGAATGGCATCTTCCTAAAGATGCTTCGAGCATCTCCGTAAACATCGACCACGGCTCGGCGAGGAACGACACGGCGGTGATAAGAAGGGTCTTGGAAGGTTACGGCGGCGACGCGGTGGCGCAGATGAGGGAGAATATCGTCGATCTTCTGCCGAGGTTGTTGTACGCTAGATCTGATACAGATTTGGGTGATGTCAGCGATGCGTTTGATGTCGCCATGGAAGGGGTTCTGAAGAGGTTTCATGGGCAGAAAATGGCTGCTCGCCAAGCTGACATCTAGTGGAAGAAGACGACGATGATGATGATGATTCATCAATGGAAAAAGCATGCAGAAGTTTTCTTCGCTCTAATGAGGTTAGACCAATTCATTAAGAATTTTTCCTCCGTCCAATGTAAACAACTGTTTCTTTTGATTTTTATTTTTGTTTTTAATTCATACAAGCTTGATAGACATTCTTTGTTCAAATCTTCGTTCTACGTATGACTTTACTTTCTTTTCAGTAATTGATCGTATTGACGAAGACGCATACACTTTCCTTTCTTGTATGGTTTTTTCTTACCAGCAAAGCAACCTTCGTTTTCTTTCTAATCTTTACATCTTTTCTAGATGATCGTCGTCGCCGTTAAATTATTACTGAATGTATTTCTTTGACCTTAGGAAAATTATCACGCGTGCATGACGACGACGTTCTCGCATTTTATTTTTGATATAATGGAAAAATATGGATGGCTAACTAAAATCTGGCCTATGTTTTTTTTGAAATATACACGCACGCGCCGTCGGCGGAAGCGTCACCGTCCAATTATGACGAGAAAAAATGGCAGAAATAATAGAGTCAATTGGCTTATATAAAGTAAAATACAACAAAAATAAGTCACAGCTCCCAAGTTGCCAGATTTGAAAGAAATTTTAAACATATACAATACAGACGCCTCCATCGATAAATGTATTCAAGAATAGATTATTAACAATCGACAATTAGTTAATTAACTTTTACAGAGTTAAACGATTTCATCACACCATGTTGGTCAAGCTGTCGGCAAATAAACTAATATAATTGTTGCCTTTTTAGTTGCTTTCCCTTATTATATTTGTTTATGCTGGTTGATTTCGTTTAGGGGAATCTACATAAAAATCTCATTTATTTAAAAAATTCGCAAGTTAGTACCTTGTCAGATTTTTTTATATGTAGGTACCTATTAGAATAAATTTTTTGTATTCCGCCGGTCATATAACAAATTTAGGTACCATAGAGAAACGTATTACTGTACATAATACAGTGAGAAAATTGTACATCATATAGAACGTATATAAGGACCATATAGAACGTATGTAAGTACCATATGTGAGTACTATATAAACGCGTGACGTGGTACGTAATACACATATAAAAAGGTATGTCAAGACTGAGAAAATGGTACACAGAATCGAACTGTACTTATATAAAAATTTCTGACATGGGTAGTGATTTGCAAATTTTTATATAAATTGATATTTTTCCTCAGGTTCACCTTAAGTATATTTATATTTTTAAACAAAATCCACCAAATTATGTAGGGCCCAACTGTGTCATTGAGTTTTACGGCCCAAATGGATAAATGTCCATTAGGTCCACTGTAGGCCCAAACACGCAATAACCTTTTTTTTTCCTAGGTTCAGAATTCAGATAGAATGTAAGAGAAGTCATTTATTTATGGCAGGTATTATATTACATTCTTTCTATTTCCACACACACGGGTATATATACATGTTATATATTACATATATGCTTATTATTTATACAAAAAATAACAGCATGGGCAGGCAAGACCTTGTACGATGTAAAGGTTATCAAAATATAATATAATACTTGTACGCTCACACGTTATAATAAATGTCATGTTTAGGTCTACTAACTTGATTTTGACTAATCAGCTTACAAGAATACTCGTGAAATGGTACGATTGTTGCCTTAAACCTAAATTAGAGCTCATTCTTTTATTTTTCATTGTATCATTCACTGTGGGAGATATTTATCTTTGAAGTTCCTATTTCAACTATAATAAGGAAAAGCAATTCTCCGTCGCTGTAATTAAAAAAAATTGATATAAATATTGTTGTGTTTACCATTGAATTGGCGTACGTACATTTCCTTTGTGTTCTCTGTTCCCTCTTCTCCCCATTTGAAATTCAAAACTCAATGGCAAGAGAGAGAGAGAGACATCGTCAATTACTACAGTGACACTCCAACCTCTGTATATCTTATAATAATTCTCTAATTATATAATGTAATGAATCGAATCAATGATTGAGATTTGACAAGACAAATTACTCCAACTGCACAACCACGCTCAAATAAATACTCCAGAAATCGATACGTAAATGATATGGTCTAGGCTCCCTTCCCAGAAATTAGTGGGGCTTGTTCTTGGTGCAATGAGCTGCTTCTTGGGCTGTTTCGCATCAAAGCTTCAAATAATGACCTCAATGCTCCAAAGGTTGGATTTTCTTTTCTTTTTGATTAGTTTCTTTGATGGGAATAGAATTTGACAGATGGGATTTCCGCAGGAGGAGGAGATTGTGTGTGACTCGCAGCGAAAACACGCTTTCATCGCTTTTCCTTGCTGATGGTAATTAATTAGCTTTGTTTAGATTTATCCATTTATGACTGGGAAACAATTTGATATGAGTAATGAGTGAATTTGTTTAAACTAATCGAACTTCAGATGATTGTGCTCATGTGTTGTGAACAGGCGATTCAGCTCAAAACGGACAGCAATCTCAGGGACAATTTCACGGCCATGGTGAAGCTGGGGAGCTGAAAGATGAGGTCTTTGATTTGTTAGTTTCCTTTGCAATCAATGTTGAACATATTTGTGAATTGTGATCGACTTGTAATGAAGAAGATACGTTATGTTTCTGCAGGCCAATTGTCTGAGAACTCCTGGGATTCTACCCCATTTTGAAATTCGACAAGTTTCAGAGGAACTATTGGATACATCGCCGAGATATGGAGAGGGAAAATCAGCGAAATGTGAAGCAAATGTCTTCGATGCAGTTAAACGAGTTAAGCAATCTGAAGAACCTTTGACTGAATCGAGTTCTGTGGTCATCGACAGTTCCAGAAGGTGAATGAAACTTTAAACTACAATCTTTTTTTCTGTGCCTTAATAAAAGCCGTATTGCGAAGATTGTTAAGCAATAATTTCTATCCAAAAATTTTATATGGCAAGGAAAGTTAGTGATGCACACACATCAGGGGCTATTTGAAAGATGGATGATCACAACTGTTGTGGTGTTTGTGTTAACTCATTGCTAATTGCTATGCAACAGAGTTAGGATATACTATGTGTAACTTAATCTGTATTTTTTTTATCAGTTGCTTGACTGATGGAGATAGCAGCATAGCCAATGAGGAGAATTACTCAGAGACTCCAAGTCGAAGCAGCAGGAATCAGTCACTTAATCCAACCTCACTGGAAAAAGGCAATGAGATGCCAAGTTCTACTGATGGTGAAGCAACTTTGCCATCATCCCAAAAGTCAGACGAGGAAATAATTTACATCTCTGCTGGAAAACAGACAGAAAATGAAGCGAGTTTGACAGATTGGTTCAGACCGAAGATAGGAGAGGAGAAGGGAATATATGGCATCGAAAATGTGCGCCATCGCAAGATTCCTTCAGACAGGCCTATTCTTGGAATGGTTGCAGCTCACTGGAACGAAGAAGAAGAGGAAGAAGAAAAGGACACGTCTAGTGTCTCGCCTAAATGGTGGGATGGAAATGGGATACCGAATTCTACCAACAAGTACAAAGAAGTGAGTAATTTACTTTTCGATTTTCCATACTCTTTTGCTCATCAATCTCTTGCCTTATAGGACCAGAAGGTCAGTTGGCATGCAACACCATTTGAGGAGAGGCTCGAAAAGGCTTTATCTGAAGAAAGTTTCATATCTCAGAGGTTGGTTCCTCATTGCTGACAATTCAAGGAAGGATTTTGGGTTATTTGTTTAAATTCGATTTTCTTGCAGGAAACCCATCAAAGGAACATCTCTTATTGCGTTCGATGATGCTGAGGAATCTGATACTGCTTTGTCCCGTTGGAGCCTTCAGCCTCAGCGAACCTTAAATCTGTCATTTCATTCTAATGGCTATTTAATATCTTAAGGATTCAAGATTTTCCATATATGAAGCACATTTCAATCTGTTACATAACATAGCCGGAAAAAAAAACCATGTATCTCACAAATGTTTCAAGACTTTCCTAGCTGAAGCAACAACTTCAACAAACTATGCTATCAACACGAAGGAAGACAATACATTTTTTATCAGCACATTTTTTTTCTAAACATTTGTGTTATTAAGGTTCATGGGAAGAGCCATCATTACCATTGTCAGGGAATGACACCACAGGTATGTCATGACTATCGGTGCCCACCTCCCTAACGTCGGGCAGTGTAGTCTCAGTGGTCTGAATATCGCTCCATTCGCTCTCCCTTATAGAACGAACGTCTTGCTGTTCATCTGTAAGACGAAGTATGTTCTCAGAAGGCTCATTTGAATCACTCAAACAAGCTTTATCCACATTCTCTTGTGATGGATCCACATGCTTCGTTAGTAGTTCTGCACTTGAGGAAGGCTCTGTATTCTCTATGTGCTGCCTGTTTGTACAGAATAGTAATATGCTTCAGTAACTATGGAGACAATGGAAGCTCAGAAAGATGAAGAAAAGTCAACCTCTTCAATTGCTCTTGTAAAGCGTTTACATATGCAAGTAGTTCTTGTTTCTCCTTTGTAGCAATGACCTCTTTTTCTGTTGCTTCCTTCACTTTAGCCTCAGTATCAGCCTCGGTGACTCTGATCTTCTCTTCAGCTCGAACAAGAGCTCCCTCCATTATCACCATACGCTCTCTAGCTTTTGCAAGTTCTGAACGCCACATATGTGCCTCTTGAAGGGCAGAATCAGTTTGTTTCATCAGCTTTTCTCTTTCGTTGCTGAAGCTTAGAAGCTTTTCTCCCAGCTCTCTTAACTGTAATGCAAATCAATTCGATTGTCAGTTCGAATTGCATAGAAACAGAGGTACGAGGTTGATTACCTTCAGCGCAGATGATTCGAGCTGCTTCTCTGTGTCCCTACTTAGGCGTTCAATCTCTGAACATGCAATTCTTCTCTGTTCGTCCATCGTATGAGCAGCGGCGGCAGCAGCTTCAGCTGCCTCGGCTGTTTCAGACAGTTTCTCAGCCAGTTCTTTTATTGTTGAATCCCTGGCACGGAGCTCTCTAGCTAAATTTGCAGCTCTTCATCTTTCACCCGAAGAGTTTCCTGCAACACAAATAAATGTTTGTCGCTGAAATTAATCGAAGAACTCGATATGTGTCTCTCTACCTTCATAATTGTTAAATCATCCATAGGAAGGTCAGTTGTTCTATTTAGTACAGCTCCCAAAGCATTTTTTCTTGTAATTTGCATAGCAGCTTCGATTTCTTTAGAAGCTTCCAAGGCTGCTGAATTGGCAGCAGCAACAACAGTGGCAACAGTTCCAAATTTGGTGGACCCATTTCCACTTAAGGGTTTTACAGCCTCTTTGTGAGCCTTAAGAACCAACTGCGCAGCACTGCATTTTCAATCGAAACACAAGTTAAACATAAAAGTTCAGGACAAGCCACCAAAAATGAATATAAAGAGAGGAGAACTGAATACTTACTGTAAAGTAGATACCCAAGCTTTAGCAGCAGCTGGAGTCTCTGCACAGAGGAAATAATCTTTTCTCTGAGGTGTCCAATGTCTAGCGATCCGCTAAGAAACAAATATAAGCTAATTCCTCGATTTTATCATATAAAAAACAAGAGAAATAGATAATCATCATCGCTCCACGGAGCTATAGCAAAATCTTTTTTAGTAAAACACAGAGAAAACAGTTGAATATATTTAAATGTTAAACGAGATACAGAAGCAGCAGCCATCATACTTAGGAAGTCCCCTGAAGCACGGAACAAGAAGAAAAATATGATAAGATGGTAAAGGACAACAATGGAAGTCCATTGTGGATACAGAATATAGAATATCTACTGAAAATTCACTGGTGAGATGGTTATCGTGCTTTCGGAATCAAATAACATGGTCCTTTAACTGTGGGCTCGTTCTCCTGACCCTAAACAAGCGTACGAGCAATAACTTAGCAGCTGTCGATAGTTAGCCTTTGAAAAGTAATTAAAACAGAAATGTGTATTACTTGTATTCCATCTTCCCAGTTGTTGGATCTAAAATCACCCACCTCTCGTTCCATTTCCGCAACTATTAAAAGATAAAACTTATAAACCAGGTAATTTCACACACTGTTCATAGACTGACCGAATAACTCCCACAAAGTTCAGCCGAAAACAAACTATTACAAGTCCATAATCCTACACTTGCACCAGTACATTGCCGCCAACCACTTACTGAAATCTATTTCTTCAACTATCGGAATTTAAAACCTAAGTACAGTTCTACTTAATCATATCTTGACAGCAGTCAGCAAAATTTGCCGAAAGCTAAATTTTTTTTTACACAACTAAAATCACTCTGAGTAAATTCCCTTGAGCCCATCTTTTCGATGGAAAAAACGAAAGAAAGACTAAGCAAGAAATGGGAATCGGCAGCAAATGCAATGTAATTCAGACACCTCTCCACCAAAATGTCAACAAACAGTAGCTAAGTAATACCGTTTCGGATCTCTTCAGCAGCGGACCTTGAAGTAAATTCTTCCCAGACGTCGAAGCGAGCTGCCTCTTGATCTTCTCCAAGCTCGCCTTCGTATCTGAATCACCCTGCACATTCCCAAAACCCTACAAAATTAACCGAATGAACCACTCACACGAAATTGACAAAAAAGAAAATCAAGAAAGACGCAAAGATACTGACTATAGGAGCTGATACATTGGACTCATGGTGATTTTGGGAGTGAAAGTAGAGAAATTCAGACAAGGTTTTGCGGAATTTAGTTTATGATCTGCGATGTTAGCGAGACAAAATCGCGTTCTTTGGACAATCAGTCGATTTATTATTTTGTCTTTCTTAATACATTTTGCATTTTAAATTTTTTTAGCGGAATTAGGTTCTTTGGGATAATTGTAATCGTAAACCACGATAGATTCCGATTTGCCTTTAGCCCCCTATTATATTTAGAAGTTCAAAATATTAACCAAAAACTTCATAAATCCGCAATTGTGCATACTACTAGCGTATGTATGTATGTATGATACTATCAGATTAGTTGGGAGGCCATGTTATGATATATGTTGCCTTAACTATTGCTGTATAACAAAGTCAACTTAGATCTCTTCCACGACATAATCCTGATTCTTGTTTTCTTCTAGGAAATCTGTTGTTTTGAAGATTTTTTTTTCGTTCAATTAACAAAAAATCAGTTTTGATAAAAACAAAAGAAGACCGGATTTACAGTAAACTCGATCAGCATCTTGAATGAGTAGAATGAATGATGATATCATGCATTTGCTTAATGCACAGTTGTTCCCATGGACATTCTTGATATCATGGGATAACGAACAATCATCGTCACAGTTCTTTTCCATGTGCAGATATTGTCTTTGAGGTATGTATCTTATCCAGGAACTAAAATGGGAGAAGTTTTTCCGTGTGGTTTATTCTTACATATCTGAACTTAAGACTACTGAAAGAGTTGGATATTATGATGCGAACAAGACCAAGATAGAGCGTGTTTCATCGTCTACCTATGGAGTGCAAGCTTCAAATACCTGAAAGCGATAGCCCACTCAACAGTAACCTCTATTTTTTTTTTTTGTGTGTGTATTTCCGTTGATCGGTATTCTCTCTCTGATTGGTCTGCATTTCTCCATCGTGTTCTAACTCGTCACCACATGTATAAAAATAACCTTGTTCTTAATTATCGTTAGATTAGATCCATTCAGTTTAGAGGAGGAGTTGAAATTATTATCTTTCATGGAGTTTCACCAAACTGACTGTAATTAGATCTTTTGTAGGACAAATCGAAGGCGGTCGATATTCCACGAATAAAGATAGTACAAGAAAAGGTCAGACACAAACCAAAGACAAAAAAAAAACTACCTTTTCATTTCTTGAAACTGCGGATATATAAGGGCAATTGCGTCATTCGATTGTGAGGTTGTTAGTTGAATTGAAGCTTGTGTTGTTTCTTGGTTAAGGATATTTTGGTAGCTGCTGGGCTGGGTCATCTTCATTATCCATCTTCCTTCTGTGCTAATCGCTGTAAAATCTGCAGTTTCAACAGTTAGCTCAGTTCCTCTTCCTATACAGTTTTCAATTGTAAAAATTCTCCAAGAATCGATTTTTATTCGCGGTAATGCATAAATCGTGCTGGGTTTTAGATTGATACCTACTTGAAAAAACCCACCTTTAGGTTTTTCTGGGCAGCAAATTCGAGTCCGATGAGTTCGGCTCCTTTAGCAGTGTTTTACGGGGCTCATCTGAAGGGCAATCGCCGGCTGAAGGAGAGGGTCAGCGGCGAAAGGTTAAGATCCGTACGGCGTGGTGGAGGCAAGTCCGAGACCCGCGGCGGCGGGCGGCCCCGCCGCCGCCGTGACTCTCTACTCATCATCGTCGTCACCGCCGTCGTCGGGTTTTCCGCCTTCATCAAGAGACCGAGCCGACGACATGCAAGCAGAAGCCAGGGCCATGGCGCGCGCGGCAAATGCTTCCATCTACAGCCCACAACTCCTCGCCGCCGATATGGGTCGCGCGCCTTCAAGGTGGTGGGCAGGGCTGTTCAGATACTCTCTGGCTTGGGTTCCTTCGCCTTCCAAGTTTGGCTCGACCAAGTCAACGGCCGGCTAGAGCAGAACCAACGGCCGAGGGCGGCTCAGCTGAGGAAAACACTCACTGGGTTGGGCCCTACGTTTGTCAAGATCGGCCAGGGCTTGTCCACTAGGCCTGATTTGTGCCCTCCCATATACCTTGAGGAGCTTTCCGAATTGCAGGCATTCTTAACTTTTTCTTCTTCACCTTTCCCAGATTTCAAAATAGCAAGTTTCATGTAGATTTCAGTTACATTAGGAGATATTACATGTTTCCATTGCATCTCCTGTCAGAAGTCAAAGTGAAATGATGTTAGATCTCTTTGTGACTTTCCATGGCTTTATTTGATTGACTAGGATTCCCTGCCTACGTTTCCCGATCAGAAGCATTTTCATGCATTGAGAGAGAGCTTGGATTCCCTTTGGATGCCATTTACTCGTCAATCTCTACAACGCCGATTGCTGCTGCAAGTCTTGGCCAAGTATACAAAGCACAGCTGAAGTACTCTGGGAAGATTGTTGCGGTGAGGTGCAAAGGCCAGGCATCGAAGAAGCAATTGGACTAGACTTTTACCTCATAAGAGGTTTAGGCTCACTCATAAATAAATACGTCGACGTAATCTCCAGCGACGTTGTCGCTCTTGTCGACGAATTTGCTCGTAGGGTTTATCAGGAGCTGAACTACGTACAGGTTAGCCCTGACTTAAAGTTACACTTTTTGGCCCCAATAACACGTTCAAGCATGCATTTTTCTGTCCCAGCGTGCCTCTAACCTAGTCGACGAAGCTTGTTTGAGTGTTAATTAAAATGTATCAGGTCTTTGCAGGAGGGTCAAAATGCTAGGAGATTCAAGAAGCTGTACGCCGACAAAGAAGACGTCTTCGTCCCAGACATTTTCTGGGAATACACGAGCGGAAAGGTGCTCACCATGGAGTGGGTCGAAGGCGTGAAGCTGAACGAACAAGCTGCTATCGAGCGACAAGGGCTCAAAGTTCTCGACCTCGTGAATACTGGGATTCAGTGCAGCCTAAGGCAGCTCCTCGAATATGGATACTTCCACGCAGATCCTCACCCAGGGAATTTGCTTGCGACGTCTGACGGGAAGCTTGCCTTCATCGATTTTGGAATGATGAGCGAAACTCCCGAACAAGCAAGGTCTGCTATAATCGGTCATGTGGTGCACATGGTTAATCGAGACTATGAAGCCATGGCTCGAGATTACTATGCTCTAGACTTTTTGGCCCCCGACGTAGATGTATCCCCTATCGTCCCAGCTTTGAGAGATCTTCGATGATGCGCTGAATTCGTCTGTGAGCGAACTCAACTTTAAGACCATTGTCGATGGTCTTGGTGCTGTTCTGTACCAATATCCTTTCGACGGTGAGTATGTCCTTGCAAGTAAACTATGTTAACTCTAACTGCATTCCATCTAACGACTGCTTTCCCATTTTCTTGCAGTGCCAGCATATTACGCCTTGATTTTGAGGTCTCTCACTGTTTTGGAAGGCTTAGCTCTCTATGCTGATCCAAATTTCAAGGTCCTCGCTGCTTCTTATCCGTATTTTGCCAAAAGGCTGCTCACCGATCCCAATCCATACCTCAGAGATGCTCTAATCGAGCTACTTTTTAAGGACGGGAAATTCAGGTACTGTTCAGTTGATTAATCATTTCAAATGCTGATTTTTTTTTCCTGAGATGCAAAACACGAGCCATAAGTTTGGTTACTACAGGTGGAATAGGCTCGAAAACTTGCTAGACCAAGGTAGAAAAGACAAGGACTTCGCAGCAAAAGACGCTTTACAGCCCGTCCTTAAACTGTTGCTGGGCCCAGAGGGTGAAGATCTGAGGAGCTTAGTCATCAAAGAGGCCGTCCGCGTAACTGAAGCCGTCGTCTTGGGCTCGATTCTTGAATCGTACAAATCATGCCCAGTCTGATATCGCTGATACGCGTTCTTCTTCAACGGTAATGTAAGCAGTCCATTCGTGATGAACACCGCCGAGCAAGAAGCTATGTTGGAGCTTAGGGCGCAAGTATTTCGGATATGGTCGCTTTTACGGTCCTCGGATAACTTCGATCCTACCCTTTTGCAGCCCATACTTCAGGCATGTATTTGTGTCCCTTCTTTGTCCTTAAAAATGATGATCTTTTTACATTTCATCTGTCCAAATTCAGCATGTGCTCATTTTGTAATATATATTAAGGCCTGACTTTGGAACACGATTGAATTAGGTGCTGCAAGAACCTGAAGCTCGGAGTCTTGGAGGGCGTGTGGTTGGTGGGATTACTCAGCGTCTTGCAGCCCGCTTATTGCAGCAAGTTCTTCGCTCTGCGCCTACAACTTCCAGCCAGGCTTTGTAGCTCTTCTTTCGACCTTATATCATTGGATGTAAGTTGGCTAATGTGTTCGTATTATTCCTCAACGATTCCATGGCAGTCTGATTCTGATCGTAAGCGTAGCTCGTATGGAAAGAATTCTCTAGTAACAAAAGTTTTGTTTTAGAGTTCAATGGTTGTTACTTTACAGGTAGAGTGATGGGAACTCTTGTTCCGCGGAGTGCAGCTGGGCTATATATATATAGACGTGCCATCGAGAAGGGGCATTATTATTTGCTATATGCTGAAAAAACTGTAAAAAAACGAGGTTCGAAATATAGAATGTTCGCATTTTCTCATACCTCAGCGAATGCTGATAAAAATGCTGGGCATCGGATTCAATGAACCCATCATAATCGATCGTTCATCCTATTTCATGTTAGTGGATTCGTAGGACAATCACCATATTCAAACAATCCAATTGAGCAAAAGGTGCAGCAAATTTCACATGAAGATGATAAAGCCGATGACTTATTTGGTAGATAAAAGGAGCAGCAGACTTTGTAAGCTTCAAGGTACTAAAATGATAATATTAATAACTGACTTGTTTGATAGAAGCACACAAACTTCACTGATGCATCGTTTAGGTATTCGCCACTCAACTCATCATAGGCTCTGACAAACTGTGTCAGCCTTTGAGAACCAATTTATTCACTTGACTGAACAAAGTTGGATAAATACTGGCAAATCTGGTAGATTCTCGTATGTCCAGCTCTCACGGTTTCACTAGAAATGGGCAGACGTGGGGTGTTTTCGCCGTCGATAACTTGATGGGGAAGAATATCCAAAGGATAGATTCCACTGCATGCACCAAACCAAGCATAAGGCATGGAATATACAACCGTCGAAAGTATTTAATTCTGACAGTAATTGAGTCCCAAAAATTAGATCTAACCGTTTCAAGCAAGATAAATCAAGTCTGAAGACGGCTTTACTCCCGGCGGTGAAATTGTGAAAACAAAGCTTCAGATCAAGTTGGCCATCTAAAACAATGACATGAAAACACAATAAGGCACACAGTTACTTACCACAAGTAAGTTACAAACAATTACCAAAACTGTAAAAGTTATCGTTAATAGCCATGCAATTGATGAATTTTGTACAAGAAAAAATGATGTTCGAAAAGAAGTGAAGTGTGACGATGATTGATCAAACTTCATGTCCCACAATCTTGAATGATGAAACATAATGTATGAGAGAGTATATCAGGCCTAAGGATATCTGAAAATATAAGAAGACAAACGAAAACACAAGAGCATTGCTCACAAGATGCTGAAGAAAAGGATAACTGGACCAGATTCGGGAAGTCCAATTGTGCTGACTGTACCTCCTCAATGACATCAAGCAAGGTGCCAAGAAGTGATCTAGTTACCTACAACAAATGATCCAGTGTCATCATAGACCATAATGATAAACACAAAACATCAAACGGTTAACTCTTCCGATTTCTTTGCATTCTTCCCAAACGTTGATTTTGGTAAATTATGAATTGCCAGCACCAAAATTAAATGAAACTAGTCTAGATCACTACTACATAGCAATCAAAGAAAAATGTCGGTCTCATCTCAACTTTATATTAAAATATAAGCTCGACATAACAAAAAAAAAGAAGTTGCATTTAGAATCCCCATGGTAGGAAAATATGAAAATTTGGTTAAAGTACTCTCAGCAAATCAAACAACTTCAAAATAATGTAGAGTAGTTTCTTACTTGTGTTACGCATGGAAAAGTTTTAGAACGGATGTATTTGCAAGTTGTCTCAGTGTTAAATACAACTGAGAATGCTGTGAAAGCATCCATACTAGGGAAATTCTGCACAGCAGAAATTTGAGTCAATCTCAATCACAATCAAGTCATACATAAAAGGGGGACATGAACATGTTTGATTTACATAGATATCACCTTCATGATATTTGCCTCATTCAGTATTACTGAGCTTGTAACCGTTGAGGTAGGACCGGGAGTAAGTTTTATGCTATAACATCCAAAGTAAAATTAGTCAGCTGCTGCATGATTATCAAAGCAAAAATAAACTACCAGAAAAAATAAGATGAAAACCTCTGCAAAATTATGTCAAGATAGTTGAGAACAATACTCTGCTGATTTTCCGCACGACACACTTTATCGATCACCCACACCTACAGAAAGAACAGAGGCGGTGGTAACAGACAACGCAAAAAACTACGTAAGAACCTTACACAAATGTACTACGTCGTCAATATAATACCTGCATCTCCTGACGAATGGACCTGAATAATGCCCTTTTCTTCAAGTGTCGTTTAGCATAGAAATCATCTCCGCAGAGCTCAGCCCAGCTTTCATCTTGAAACTTGTACAGAAACTCCTTTTGATAGTTAAGATTTTTCTTTCTAATGTGTTGCAGGTCTGCTTCATCGAAGTCAAGTTCTCATTACAATCCTGAAATTACAAAAAATTGAGGCATATGATAAGAAATGACTCAACATAAAAATTCAATCACATATATACTCGGAAAAGATAGAAAACCAAACAACCATATGAGCATCAAAAGCCAACACAAATAGTTAAAATTAGCATGCATATAGAACTTGCAAATATTACAATATACAACATTATGAGTGACATGATTAAGGGTTTGGGTTGACAACTGGAACCGGTCTGATTCATTAACAAAATATATACAACTGGCTCGGAATCAATGGAAACTGAAGTTGGGGACAGTTCCACCCAATGACGGACAGAAACCAGTCCAGTGGAACCCTTAAATATGTTGAATAAAGATTATTTTATACCTCCTGCTCCTCCGAAATCACAGATGACTGTTTACCACGCCTTTCTGCTAAAATGTTAGTGACCGGTGCCTTCAGTGTCTGGCACATGACGTCCGCTCTTAATTTTTGTGCCTCCTGTATCCTAGATCTTATATCTTGTAACCTACGCTGCAAGCGTAATGAGACCAGATCAGAGATTCAGTAACGGTGTGATGAATAAACTCAAACCAGCAAGAGGTTACCAAAAGTTTCTCAGTCCTAGCAAGCTTCAGCTGTAACCTTAACTTATCGAAAATGATTCGTTGTAGCAAGGACTTTATTTCACCAGCTCTGCAACATGATTGGATAAGCAAAAAAAACATCGTTTAAACGTTTTCTATTTTATTAACTTTTCACCACAGAATGAATGTGATGCCAAACCCACACACATATATCAAATATCAATCGCAAATACTTACTTCTCAAGACGAAGATAATCAAATGCCGCTGTTTTCTGTAAAAGGAAAAACAATCAGAAAGTTTGGTAGAAATCCTTAACATTTCTTTAAGGTATGCAACTCAAAGTTGAACTATTGATCAGCTAACCACTTTATCCCATGGACAGCAATCACCGTCATGACACGAACCTTTGGTACAATGTTGCTGTGAATCAGATCGTACGTTTGTGACCTCTGCCAATGAAACAGTATATCTTCCAGGTCTTCAACCTGCATTATATCAAAACTGTCACCAGATGATCAAGTGAACGTGTGAAACCTCAATGCAAATGCATAGAATTAGAAACAAGAAACAAAAATTCAATTATCGAGAAAAACAATGTACTAGTATCAAGACGTCCCAGTTGCCTAGAAACAGGGTAACACGGTAAAAGTAAAAGGAGAGCTGGTTAGACAATATACCGTTTTACTATTAAGCTTCATAGCAAATTCAGATATTAATTCTTTAATATCCTCCGAGAATTTCAAATGCATCTGCAATAAGGGTCAAATACAGGATGAAAACAATGGAATGTCAGACCAGATAACAGTTCTAGTATAAGAACAGAAAAAAAACGAAAACAAACATACATCAGCTAGCTTTGTCACACCATTGTCGGTCACAGTTACTTTAACCTCGGCAGGAAAAAATGGCGTATCTGGACTACAGTCCCCACCTATCTGGCCTCTGCGACTCTGCTGCATAGTAGTCATTTTAGGGCTACTGTGTGTGTGTCCTTGCAGTAGTTCCAAATTTCTCTTGTATGGAGTAGAATTTTTCATTGGCACACCACTCTGCTCAGCTGATTTTGGAGAGGGTACATGGCGAACATCATTTTCTTTTCTTTGTATTGCATCCTCTGGCATATCCGTTGCAACTAAGTTAACTTCATCCAACGTTGTACATTGTACAAAGCTAGTTTTCAACGCAGGAGTAAGGACATCATTAGGGGAATTCATGCCATCGTTTTGATAGAAGCTGCTTTCACCTCAATTAAATTTTGAGGCTGTCAACTCCATCAGCATTTAAGCATAACTCTCCTTGCATGCGCAGTGATTTGGCATTCATATCAGCATTCCCATCAGACATGCAAAGGTTTTTTGTTAAAGTTAAATCCTGTTCTTTGTCTACCCCACAGAGCGCATGTACTGACTCGGAGACTGAACATTTCTAGGCCTACTAGACCGACGTCGTGGTGAAGGTGACAATATATTTTCCACTATCCTGCTGGGTGGCGAGGCAAACTCAGAATGTATAAATTTTGTTTCTCTCAGTCCACCACCAGAAGTAATTTCAGCCAGCAACGAGTCAGTTTCATGCATTACTACATCCTTGGCATACTTATCGGACTCCATGAAATTATTCAAATATCTCCGGGCTGTGTGTTCTTAGATGGTGAAGAACGTATGCCTCCATGATTTTCACAATCACCACATGTATTAGTGAGACTCGGGCCAACTGGAGGTTTTTCAATGTTATGTTCCAATGAAGCTTTTGGATGACTTCCTAAAAATGAGCTTCCAATTTCGGTATGAGCAGCGATGACAGCATGACCTTTTTCTTTATTATGATGATTGCTCCCAAGTTTTTCTTTGGTGATTGAGTCTTCAAAAGAATTCATAGTTATACGATGTTTTCCAGAAAGAGCACCAAAACTAGGGGACTTGCCAAAATCCAGCAACTTAACGGAGGACCTGTCAACTTTGCTACTAAAAGTAGAAGAAAATGCATATTTTTCAAGAGATTCCAGTTTAGAAATGCTTTTCTGAATAGATGTTTGACTCTCATGATTTTCTGCAAATTCAGTTGTCAGGAAGGAACCCTGTTTTTCAGGCAATGGAGTAGTCAGTCCCAAATGTCTAGATGGAGAGGCAGTGATCAGAATAGTTTCATGCATTGGTGAACTCTCGGGAGAGTGACCTAGAGGAAGTGTTTTGATGGGATCACTTGCCACACTAACTCCGTATCCATTACTTTCCATCTCATGAAATTTAATCTCGCCACCTTGACTCCTCACATGGTTTCTTAAACTCAAGAGACTCTCCCTACGATCAGTTGAAGTTTTCAGAATGTCACTGTCCTTGGTCATTGGCGATTTTGAATCGACTATATTACTGGTTGAACCAAAATAGATCAGGTCTTTCCTGCTCTCCGCCAAAAGAGCATCCAATCCTGGTGAAAGTTTCCCATAATCATACTTGTCATTGCTCTCCCCTATAATACTCATATCATTTCTGCTGTCAGTTCCACTTGCTTCCGTGACAGCAACAGAGGAGAATAATACAGGTTTTTTACGCATAGTCAAACTCATTGTGTTCCCAGCATCTGCATTTGCTGGCGTCTTTTGCTCAGAGCACAGAAGCCTGTCTGTCGGGGTCTTTAAGTCCATTCCTGAATCTGATGCAGCGAGACTGCGAAAGTGCATGGAGAAGGCCGTCGAGTCCATTGTAACATCATGCAAATCATCAGAAACTGCAGAATCGGACAACCTTCCTGGCCTTATAAAATTTGCTGATACTGGACCAAAAAAATCATCTTCTGCAAAAACAAATGTAGACAAAAGCTCATTCCCATAATATAAACAAATAAATAAGTGGCGCCTGGTGATGTGCACCTCTAACATGACAAAGGAATTAGTAGAAGTTTTAAGGAACTATTCGCTGGCCCTTGAAACTAACTATAAGCAAACTGCAAGATACTAATGATCGATCCATGCACCCGCCATTATCTACTCAATACGACTATTCCCTAATCACAGCAGGTCACAAGAGTATACAACAAAACCACAATGAGAGTGCGATGATTACCATCAATCGAAGAGACAGACACTATAGTACTTCCTCCAGATGAAGGTGACCCAATCGGACGCAAAAAACGAGAGCTACGGATTTCCATCACATCATCCACGTCGCCACCGTCATCAAACTCCTTCTGAGCTCTCTCGGTGCCAGATTCAACCGACAGAATCCTCAGCAGCTTTAGGAGTCT
>JAPQWV010005315.1:0-20510 GCA_027422505.1 Craterostigma plantagineum | reverse complement strand
GAAACACAGATGTGAGCACTAGCACCCGAGTCTAAGATCCACGAAGTGGAATATACCGTCACAGAATAATTATTTCTAAAAACGTAAAGTTCTTTACCTGAGGCGGCTAGCTACGGGCAATCGTGCTTCCAATGGCCAAGCTCATTGCAGTGAAGGTATTTGTCAGTCGGCTTGGAGCCCCACGTTCTTCTTGGCCTGCCTTTCGAAATTCATCCTTTTGGCTTAGTGGGCTTGTCCGACGTTTTCTTTCCACTCGACCCTCGAGCCTTAGAATTCGTGACAAGAACAACTTCCTTTCCTTTCACTTCTTCATCTGAGTCTGCACCACCGACAACTGGTTCATCAACCCAATCAAACTGGTTCATCTGAGTCTGCCCCGATCTCGCACGTCTGCTATCCATGAGCACTTCTGAGTACGTTGCTCCATAAACAAAGAAAATCAGCCCAAGTTTCGGCCGAGCTTCATTGGGTATTTTCGTCGAACGGATGGTGGGCGACTACAGTTGTTCATCTTCATGCCAACTTCCCATGGGAGCATTTCCAGCTGGCCCGAGCAGCCAAATCATGATTGAAATAGATGTGAAAAATCAAGCAAAAGACGTGAATGAATTTACTAGTTAATAACAATCATGAAAAGAGGATTAATAGCAGTATAATAAATTAGACATATGGGTAAAGTATACATGAATATATATGACTCCTCGGCACACACAATACCACAAAAATAGCCAAGCTAATGGTAACGATGGATCTTGAAGCTTAGCTAAGTAAAAGACTATGTTTAAAATGAAAACCCAACAAAATACAAGATTAACTAAAATAGCACATAGATGTAGACGATATTAAGATGGAACCATATATGTAATATAACATCATTGAAGCAAAAATAATTCGCAAGAAGTGAGCTACCTTGCTTGGTGAGTGTTTGGGGCGAGTTAAGGGAAAGCTGTCTGCTTAAGATTGGTGTGGCCTTAGCTCCCAAAAGTGCCCACGTCTGAAGTATGTGTTCCTCAATGCTTTTTAGATGATGAACTGTGAGTTTCTTCTTCAACATAGGCGTAGCAATCATAAAAATCGATTTCTCTCTCAACGACAAGCTCAAAAGTGTAGTCACTAGATAGATCGCATAGCTGTAGTGAGATCTCTTTATTTTCTTTCGGCGCATGTGTCTTTCGTTTGTCTTTCTTTTGCCTCCCAATAAATGATGCCAAGGACGTAGCTTATCCCTTTAATTTCCTTGTCCTTGGATTATTTTATCCCCTGAAGGCACCATTGTCTTAATAATTGCATTTGCTGATGGTTAATATATATCTCCTTGGTTCCACTTAGTGAATTATCAACGACCAATCAAAGAGCACAAGGTCGTCGTCAGTGTAATTCAGTTGGCTTGCACATCATTTAATTCATTCTGATTTTGGCTCATTTCGCTCCGAACCTACAAAGAATATTCGAAATAATTTCGATAAATAACAAACGAAAACGCGCTTTTACGGGTTATTAAGTATAGGTAAAATTAATATGAACGTAACGAAATGCGTCTTTTAAAATCTCCCCACACTTAAACATTTGCTTGTCCTCAAGCAAAGTATATTAAAAGCAAATAAGAATAAATCATGTAACTTATTACTTAAGAATGAAAATACATATAGAGATCATGTAAGCAAAGTAGGAAGCACATACGAGATCAACTATTTTCTACCCGACTACCTTAGTAATACCAATCAAGATTCGTAACTCAAATTGATTCACTCAAATCACTCCGTGTACAGGTAAAATGTCGATGAATTCTCTCGACTCATGCATTAATCTAATCTCTACCATAAGCTTGCAGACGATTCGTAAATCTACAGCTTTAAATGATAAAGTGTGAATAAGAAGGTTTTTTTCTGGGTATAGCGGGGCCCAAGTATGTGAGGTAGGTAAATAGTAAGCAACAAAGGGATATGAGCAATAGTCATGTCGGGATCACGCCATCGTCTCGAACGCACCGAAAGTTCTGCTTTTCTTCCTCTCCTATTTTTCTTGTAGTTCTTTTTTGACTTCGTCGTTATTTCACTAAGCCCTCCTTCTTTCATTCTTAGGATCACACATATTTGTTTTTCGAGAAATTCAAAGATTATCGGAGGAAGGGTTCTTAGAACTTTTCGACGGTGCTAAACTCCACTTCTCTCAACCTCTTTGCGAGTGAGAGATTATCAATGGAGGATTTCTTAACTTCTTTCTACGATCAATTTCGGTGTTCATCGGGATATAAGTCCGGCTGCCCTTTTCAACTCCAGCATTCAACCTCCACTTCCACTATTGCTCCGGTTGGATTTATTTCTGAAGTCAGGTCGGCCGTTTTTTGTTTATATCATAGTGTTTTCAGAAAGAAAAGGTTCAGGCTCAAAGTGGCTAACTACGGTGATCAGTCGTGGTCGGGAACTTTGGCTATGGACTTAATTCCTACGCCTTCCATATTTCACGCAATCTCACTATAAGCAATTTCAAAACGTAATACGCAAGCAAGTTCTAGAGAGAGATAAATTAAGCATGATTAACACAACCAAAGAAATTAGCGAAAAGCTCTAGGCTCAATGTCTCACAAAAATTGGGTTATGCGAAAGAATCTTTCGGATACTGCTAAGTTCATCATGCAAGAAGGACATCGACTACGCATGTGTATCCTAATTACTCACATTAACTAACATAAAATCAATATTTCCAATGATAAGAGACATAATGCTGAAAAAATTTACCCATTTTTTATGTAATTCAACAAATCATGCGCATATATAATGGTACTGTTCGCATCAGTTTCAACAAATTCCCTCTCCCACACTTAAATTTTACGTTGTCCTCAACGTAATAATCATGTAACTCATGAAAGAAGAAAATAATAATAGTTTAGCGAACTTTCCTGAATTGCCCGATGTGCATGCTTCGTAAAAGCCTATTCCCCACACTTAGGACCTGATTCGCTGCGACACGTGGACATGTAAGCTCTTTACGCACGGGTCTTACCCGATCTACCTTATAACCTGTAGGCAATTATAGCTAAACAAAACGTCATAGCTAACTAAAGATACGAAATAAAAGCTGATATTTTCTTTATATTTAATAATATGCATCGATAGTACTTGGGTTGCCTCCCAAGAAGCGCTTTAACGTCTTTTGCTAGACATAACCGGAAAAATTTCAATGCCGTTGAAAATCATAGTGCGCTCTCAACGTAACATGGAATGGTAGTTGTTCGTTTTTCTCCATGTTGTTTACTGGAAAGTCATGTTCTGCCTTTCAACTTTTTTCGTTTTTGCCTTCTCTTCTTCTAGATCGAACATTAGCATACCTGTCGAGAAGATCGGGACTATACAAAGAAAATCGAATTAGAAGTAGAAGTAAATCATGACACACCTTCCCGGTAACGGCGCCAAAATTTGGCCGCGTCGTAAACGACAAAAATAAATTTATAACCTTACTAAAACGAGTATAGCAAAAGTAAGGATCGTCTCCACAGGGAAGATGGTTGATTTACTTCTATATCAAAATTCGGTCGATAATGATGCCGATGATGATGATGATGATAATAATAATAATAATAGTTATAGTATAATAATAATATAAATAATAATAATAGTAATGGTAATAGTAATAGTACTAGTAGTAGTAATAATAATAAAAACTAATAAAAAACAACAGAACAACATAATAATAATAATAATAATAATAATAATAATAATAATAATAATAATAAAATAAAGGGCGGTTTTATTTTTTTCAAACGGAAATCAAATTAAAGCAATTATAAACAAAAAATATATTTTTGAAATTAGACTGATATAGAAAACGAAATTAAACTAAGAATAGACGAACGAAAATATAGAAACTAACGACTATAAAATAATAGTTGAAGTAATCGTTCTCCACATGTATATAATCGATCATAGATTCCTAAATAACATGTACACATAAGCATAATCGGCTATAGTTGTCGACGAACGCCTAACAACCAAACTCTTCTTAATTTCTCGATAATTAAGAGACGCTCTATAATTACTTCCCTAATCGGAAAATAACTTTTGGGACGCCCTGCAAGGTTTAAGATTCCGACATCATTAAAAATGAAAGAGACCCGATTATTAACTAACTCGCTCGGACGACGCTCTCGCAAGAAACGACGCTGGTCCGTTAAAATTAAATCGCGTAAAGTACAATATAACTTACACTTACCTAGGGTAGAGAAGTTGAATATTGTTCGCTACTTATTAAAACGAACAAACAATTACGGATTTGTCGTTTTAATTAGCCATGTACTCACCTAGATTAGTTAAATTCAACTATTTAACTAAGTCCATCAACTAAAATAAATTCAAACTTAAACGAATACTCACCCATTCACGAATAAGCACAATAATCTCACAATATTATAAATCAAGGTTTCGAAGGTTCTTCAACTACAATAAACTTAGCAACGAAACATAACAATCAAAGTACATAGATAGGTAGAAGGTAAAGTCGCTTACAACCGTTCGACCACTACCGAACTGCAGCCCCGGTCTCGCACGTCTGCTATCCCCGAGCACTTCTGAGTACGCTGCTCCATAAACAAAGAAAATCTGCCCTAGTTCGGCCGAGCTTCTTTGGGTATTTTCGTCGAACGGATGGTTGGCGACTAAAGCAGTTCAGCTTCCTGCTCCAACTTAGCACCCTCGAGAGCCAAATTCATCTTCCCATGGGAGGATTTCCAGCTGCCCCGAGCAGCCAAATAGTGATTGAAATCGATGTGAGAAATCAAGCAAAAGACGTGAATGAATTTACTAGTTAGCATACAATACTCAATTCGATTTCCCTTCTCTAATAACAATCATGACAATAGGATTAATAGCAGTATAATATATTTAGACATATGGGTAAAGTATACATGAATATTATATGACTCCTCGGCACACACAATACTACAAAAATAGCCAAGCTAATGGTAACGATGGACCATGAAGCTTAGCTAAGTGAAAGATTATCTTTAAAATGAAAACCCAACAAAATACAAGATTAATTAAAATAGCACATAGATGTAGACGAGATTAGGAGGAACCACATATGCAATATAACATCATTGAAGCAAAAATAATTTGCAAGAAGTGTGCTGCCTTGCTTGGTGAGTGTTTGGGGCGAGTTAAGAAAGTTGTCTGCTGAAGATTGTGTGGCCTTATGTAATACCCATAAAATTTGACATGAGATTAGGGTGTAGTAGGCAACGCAAATTAGAAATTTTAATAAAGAAAATATAAGTTAGGAAGTTGAATTAAATTAAATCCTTTAACATAGGATGTATCCGAAAATATTATATAGTCTAGTGGAATATTTTTGGACTTTAAAGTAAATTTTGTTGGTAAGAAGTTTTCGTGAGAATTGTTTGGAAATTCCAAATTTTTCGTGGCTTACATTATATTTATATGTATGTTGATATGTTTACACCTCTATATATATTAATACAAAATATATATACACACACATTATTAAGGGGTTAAACGAGTAGTCGATGCCTACACTATCTCCAATAGCATGTATATTTATTAATTAATCACATTCTAAAATAATGCATATTTTCTAAGATTTTCGTTAGCATGGTATTGAAAACTTCATTATGAGGAAAGCTATGTTAGTCATTAAAATACTATCAATCCTTAAGGTTGAGATAAGGTTTAGTAAATTAACTTCAATTGTGGATTATTGCACGTAAAAAGAAGATAAATCTAAGAAGGTAGCTCGAAGACTTAGCGTAAGAAGACATCACATGCTTGTCATTTTCCCTCATTTTTCAACACTATGATGTATGATATGTATATGCACGTTCAAGAGGTTAGTGAATAGTCCAAAAATAATAAGATATTTGATGAGAGGGGGAGTTGTTATTTGACTAATGAGGAGTTTCGAAATTCTTCATGACTCTTAAGTAATATTAAAGAATAATTAATACATGGCCTAGAGGTAAATATTATGTTTCTTTGTCATCTAGAAATTTTACACGTTAACTATGGGATCAATACAAGTTTGGAAACTTAAGTCAAGATAGAAAGCAATCCAAAGCTAAAGTAATGACATAATTTAGCTAGATAAGGAAGTGTTTCGAAATTCCCTAATAAGGGATTCTGAAATTCTTAGGCACTTAATTAATACTAAAGAATGACTAATACAAGACTTAAAAGATTAACATTTGGTAAATGTCTTTCTCATTGAAATTATTAACGATTGGGATGAGATGAGTCCAAACTTTTGAAACTTCAAGTTTAAGGTAGAAAACTAATTACTTTAAAATAATGTATACTAAAGATTAAACTAAAGTCCTTGTCATTGGTTATTATCGCACAATAAGAATGGGATAAGAACAAAGAAAAAGTCTCATTCATTTAACAACTTTGTGAGAATCTAGTCCATGAAGAAAACTTTCGAACACTAGAGTTAAATTAGAAAACTACGTTAGCACTAAAATAATATAAATTACTTAGCTTATGATAAGTATATGGAAAATTATCTCATATCATACGAAGGTTAGCAAGTTAGCTTAGGAAGTAGAGAAAGTGGAGAAAGAAAGAACAAGGAAGCCATAAACAACGAAAGGAAATTTCAGCACGTTCATCACCGACGAAAACTCATTAAAACAGCATAGGAAGTGAGGTAGATTTGTTATACGTGAACCCTTCGATTTTTTCAATGTAATTATGCTTTGATATGTAAGTGATGTGATGGTATAATGATTATAGGTGATTTAAGTTCATAGAAATCAGGTTTCGAGTTTCAATTCTATGTGTTTATATGTTTGAAAAATGCAGATTTTTGAGTTCTATTGATTCCGTTGAACGTATAAGCACTCAGAACAAATTAGAATTGAGGAATATTTTTGGAATTAGAAGAATATCTGAATATTTAGGTATATCTGACTAGATGAGTTTTTTTTTAAGGGTTTGATCTTAGGGTGTAATATTTTCGAGGTTTAGGATGTTTTTGAAGGAAATATAAATGAAAGAAAAGCACTCAACGAATTGGGGTTTCGGGCGATAGTATGTCTCAATTTAGATTTATCAACTAGGTGAAGAATAGGATTCGATCGATTCCCATGTATATAGGAGCTAGAAGGAATCGAGCAAACTTACTTCCATGCATGGTACAAGCGGGCGAGTGAAGGTTATAATTAATTTTCAACGATTGTAAAGATTGCAATCAAACGTAATCGAACTTAGACATGAAATAGAGCGAGCGAATTAGGTTTTTATTAAATTGACGTGGTCAAAACAATTTATTTCGACCTAGTCATTTAATTTAGATATGATACTGATATTATAATATTTTTATTTAAGGGTCGACTAATAAGGAAATTCCCGAAGCAGTAAGTGCACTTAGCACGGACGACAGGTAAGTGAAAATCTCAACAACAACACATAAATTACATGTTTGTATTCGAATTACGTGGTTATTTGTGTTGTATGATTTTACGTGACGTGAATTATGTGAAATTACGTGATTATATGGCAACCTGTGTTGGTTGTTTTACGTGAGGTGATTTTACGTGACGTGAATATGTGACATTATGTGATTATGTGGCAACCTGTGTTGGTTGTTTTACGTGAGGTGCTTACTGGCGATAATAAAATCGCATGATGAGCTATTATTTATGATTTTACGGTGGCGTGGGAAACCAGTTGGTACACCATACAATGGTATATTATGTGCACGTTTGGATTTATTTTTACTTTGGGAAAGTAAACGTGCATTTCATTTGTCGCTTGTAGTCGAACATGGGATGTATGCATGGCATCATTCATATGGCATGAGCATGTGCATGTGCATACACGCATTTTGTGAGGATTATTAGTATGAGTATGCACGGTATATGATCGTCTGAGAACAAAATATGTTTGACGATATTAGTATTTGATGTAGACTCACAAATGAGTCATAGCTACTTCTACGAAAGCACCATGACGGGATATCAACCATCGAATGTATGTACCTAAATTATTTAGGTGCTGGAAAGGCACATGGTATTAACCAGCGTGCCAGGAAAAACGATTGTATGTATCTAAATTATTTAGATGCTGGGAAGGCACATGGTATTAACCAGAGTGTCAGGAATAACGATCGTGATAGAGGGGCGACCTGGTAAATGGTAAAACTAGAAATAAATTCTAGTTTTATCTTAATCATAGTGGGCCACTATCGTATTTTATCCGTATAGGATTTGAGCTCATGATATGAAGGTGTGCGTAGTAAGTAGCTAAGGGCCCTGAGAGAATGAAAAAATGAGAGAAATGAGGAAAGAATGAGAATGATACGAGAATACGAGTGTTAGTAAGCATTGGCGCGGATGCCTTTGCGTTTTACGACATGTGCATGTCATGCATATTTCCACTTACTGAGCTTTATAGCTCATTCCATGTTTTATGTGTTGTAGGTACAATCGAGTCGGACGTTGAGACACATCACGACTAAGGCAGGCTGATGGCGGTGACTCCACATACTTTTGAGGGCTGGGCGTACATGGATGCGACCTGAGGGGTGTTATTAGTGTGTTTTAAATATTTTAACATATTGGGCTATGGTCTTTTAAATTATAATGTTTGCATAACGGGACGTGTGCGAAATAAATGTGCAAGTGTATAATATTACATTATTAAATAAGAGTGTTTTTTTGTAGATCGGGTCTTCCGCAGCTTACGTTGCGAAAAATCCGCCAAACTAGTTATAGGAAAAGTGGGTCGTGACACCTTAGCTCCCAAAATTGCCCACGTTTGAAGTATGTGTGCCTCGATGCTTTTTAGATGATGAACTGTGAGTTTCTTCTTCAACGTAGGCGTAACAATCATAATTAATATCACGTGCTTGTAAAGGAGATCTAAAAATCGTTCTCTTCAACGACAAGCGCAAAAGCGTAGCCACTAGATAGATCACATAGCTGTAGTGAGATCTCTTTATTTTCTTTCGGCCCTTGTGTCTTTCGTTTGTCTTTCTTTTGCCTCCCAAATGATAATGATGCCAAGAACGTAGCTTATCCCTTGAATTTCCTTGTCCCTTGCATTATTTTATCCCTTGAAGGTCCCACAATTGTCTTAATAATTGCATTTGCTGGTGGTTAATATATATCTCCTTGGTTCCACTTAGTGAATTGTCAACCACCAATCAAAGAGCACAAGGTCATCGTCAGTGTAATTCAGTCACTTGGCTTGCACAACATTTAATTTAGTCTGATTTTGGCTCATTTCGCTTCGAACGTACTACAAAGAATAGCATATTCGAAATAATTTCGATAAATAACAAATGAAAACGCTCTTTTACGGGTTATAAAGTATACGTAAAATTAATATGAACGTAACGAAACACGTCTTATTACTCGCCGCCGCTGTATTACGGCCGAGCCGGAGTCTCTGCGGATGTCTTGCGCAGCGCGCACCATGTGCGCCATCGCAGTTCACGACCAAAGCCACCGACGGTCTCTTCCGTGCCGCCGCACCTTGCGGCGGCGCTGCCCCGGGCCGGTACCGAAACCACCATGGCTGGTGTTGGTCCCGGAGTTCGAGGTGGATCAGGCCTGCTCAAAGCAGCACGATCCCGCGACCGCACGGATCCCGTCCGGTCCGTGGTTCCTCGTTGGTTTATACCACACGAGTTGGTCGTGGGTTGGCAAACGATGCAACGGGCAGCCCAAGAAACGGTCAAAACGCGTCAGCGTTTCGATCGTCTCCCACGCGCTCCACGCGTTACGATTCCACTCAAGAGCGCCCTATCTGATACGTTGGGTTACCCGGTATGTACCGAAACCGCCACGTCCCCGGGTATGGTGCGGAACAAAAATTTTCCGGGTTCCGCGATTGCCCTTGTAGCTCGGATCAGAATTGTAACACACATTGCACGTAATAGGGCGGGTCAAACCCGTAGAAATTTAGAACTGAAGCGAGTGGCAGCTCCTCGTACTTTTCTTCAACACTACGACGATGGTGGTGGATGGCACTAGATTGTCATGCCAACCTCGCGGTGCACCACAATTCCAATTCTCTAACTAGGGAGAATCGATCCGTCGCTGCAGGAGAAGGTGTGTATGTTTTGGTGTGTTTTTGTGCGCGTAACTTGTCATTGGTTTGAACTAGGGTTTCGCCCTTTTATATTAGGGTAGCGCACGAAATTTTGTCCCATTAGCAAGCCTTAATTTTGAATTTTAAGCAATTATTAAGTGAGATCATTATGCCATAAATATCTTTCCTTTTAATTCCAAATCAATTCAGGAATCAATCAATATTCACCTTTGCTAACTTTAGATATTTACTCCAAATAGAATATCTTAAATATGGATTAAATATTCGAAAATTATACCATATATATTCGAATTTTCAGTTTCAATTAAATAATATTCCGAATATATCTATTGCCATATTTATACATATCAAATATGTAAATTTCCAAAGTACCCACCTAGGCATATTTCGTAATTAAGCTTAGGGTGAAATTGCAATTTACCCTCAACCCTTTCAACCACTTAGCCAAGCCCAAGTCTTAGTTTCTTACGAAGTGACTTCGGTCAATAAATAGCTCGAAGCCCATTAAGGCGCGGCCCAACGGCCCGAGGCCCATTAAGGCGCGGCCCAACGGCCCAAGGCCCGTTAAGGCCCAAAACATTTTTTATACTCTTCGGTACACATTGATGATTCTTTTTAAGCCCGACTCTCTAGGTTCGACTCAATCGGCCACGGAGGAAATCTAAGAGTCCGGTAGTTACCTAGCCAATCTCGCAGTATCCGAATGTAACACGATTCGAGTGCGAATTTCGACCAAGTCTTTATTCCAGAATCTTACTACAAATTATAGTACTACGTATAAATCCTTCAGCTGTGTTCCAATCGAGTTAGAGACATGGTCTATGTCAAACTCACTGAACTCGCTTCTACAATAAAATGAAGACGAGGCAAATTACCAATCTACCCTCTATGTCTAACATGAGTTAGTTCAATACCTTGGCCAAGGATTTCGTAATTTCCCGCCGCCGTCTACATAGGACACTTATCTCTATTACTTACGAATCTGTGAATCCGTACTTGGCGGTTTGAGCCCGCCAATCATAAATCGTCATCAACACCACTCTGGCCCGCTGACCCATGCAATAGCAAATCGGGTCGAGGGGAACTAGTGACAGTCGAGACTTCGAAGTCAACTCCGTCAAAGCCCCTTTTGGTCTAAGGTCACTCAGACTACTATAGTGTTGTCGTCGGTCATTGACAGTCCTTGAGTAATAACCCATGTTCGACCGTACGACCTGTGAGTCAGTATTCATGAAACGACTCAATCCCTTGATTTGACTCGTATCACAAGTCATGACCTCCGCTTCAGGCTGGATATCGGCACACGATAGGTCATCGACAAATAAGCCGTAATTGGTTATCCAACACCCAACTGGAGCCTTAAGTTTACGGACTTTTAATGTTTGATATTAAGAGTCCACTAATGCATTCCTCTCTCGTGTCCATCGAGAACAATGACTCAAACCGATAGATTTGTTCATTTATTACTTTACTAGATGCTAAGTAAAGAACTCATATACCCAATAAATGAACAATGCCTTTATTAAACACACAAATATTATATTACATATGAAGTCGAAAGATAGGTAAGCTAATGCCCAATACAACCTAATCCTCGTATAGCATTCGTGGGCATATTCCTAACAGCTTACTGGCATCATGCTTCGTGTTTCCTTAACAAAGACAATCTTAGATCGATTATTAGGAAGAAGATTGGAAACATCAAGACTAGGCTAAGAATTGAATCCTAAACCATGTTTATAAAAAATACATAATGACAGTACCTCATCAAGGGTCGATTTACCTTTCTTCATTTTTGTGAACGTTTCGTCAGCTTCGTCGAGTTGCTTCTGAGTCGATTTCTTTGTCTTTCTTGTCAACACGGCTTCCATCTTGTTCTTCCCTTCAACAAGACTCCCGTTCATCTTCTCGTTTTTCTTGTTTTCCTCGGTCAGAGTATTCAACAAGACTCGTGCATCTTCCCGTCCCCGTCCCCACCACATAACCGGGGAAAAATTCAGCCCCATCCCCACCCCGGGGGCGATCCCCGTCCCCGCGAGGATTCCTCGCCCCACCATTTTTGTTTTGGAAATATAATATTTATGCTATAATATATAAATAAATATATTATTTCTACTATATTTTAATATTATCTATATTAAAATAACATAAGTTGGGTATAATAAATATAGTTGTATAAATTATATTTATATTTTTATTTTTAACTATATAAATTGTATATAACAAATATTATATAAATAATAATAGTAACGGGGGCGGGGTGGGGAACGGGGCGAGATCATGCCCCGTCCCCGCCCCGTGGGGATAAAATATCGGGGATTCCCCGCCTCGTTCAGGGCGGATCCCCCTGGGCTGGGGAATCCCCGCCCCATTGCCAAGCCTACCGATGATCGCTAAGACTCCCTCATATACGGTACTTCATCTTCATCATCAGAAAGGTCCACCCAAAGAGCTTTTCCGCGCTTGCGAAGGGTGGTGGCACATTCTTACGTAATGACCCCACCCTTGGCACGCATGGCACATCAGTGTAGTGGTTTGAAAGGTTTTGTTTACTTTGGGGAGGCGGGATCGATCCCACATGAGCTCCTCCTTTTTATTCATTTTCTAATTGTTTTTTACTTTTCTATTTCTTTTATGTCTGTTGTATACAACAATTTTAATTTTGTTTTGAACAATTTTAATTATTTTTACTTATATAAAGATTTTTTAAGTAATTTATTTCTTTCTCTGTTATAGTTAACGGTTTCAAATTTGTTAAATATTTAACGATTTTTATTATTTTTACTCATATAAAGAGTTTCAAACTAATTCAAAACCTTTTAGCGAATACAAGGTAAGATTTACTTTACATCTACATAAGTTTCCTTTTGACTTTATCTTGTTCTTTTAGTTATCTTTCATCCTTCATTTACTCTATATCATATATTATTAATTTAATGTTATATCATACAGCGAAAGGTAATGATGATCATCGCAAGCCGCTCTCGAAATATAACATTCTGAGCCGAGCAGTTATCGTCCTTCGAGCTCCGTCAATGCTGTTATTGGTGCCTTTATATATTGCATTTGTTTTTGTGTTGATTGTATTAAATAAGAATTTCTTTATGGTTGTAGATTCAATAATATATTCCCAAAATTTGGGAAAACGCAATAAAAATACATTCTATGCGTTGATGTCTGTGTTTATATTTGATGTAAAACTTTCTATCTGAAGTGCTGCCCCAGTTTGAAGGGCTAAAACTCATGCTTCTCTCATTTTCTCCTATTTTTTTTATGTGTACCCTCATTCTATAATCTTTAAATTCTTGGCAAATTTCGGTATAATCTTACTGTTAGGATCGGTTCACGCGTTTAGAGGGGGGGGGGGGTTAATAAACGCCTGTCGGTAGTTAACCGGTTAAGGTCAATACCGGAACTTGATATTTTCTTTTGTCTGATTTGTGCGGAAGCAAGTTGATCGGTTTTGAATCAAGACCGGTAATAAGTGTGATGTGTTTGTGTGTGTGAAGAGACACCGATTTGTTTCTGGAAGTTCGGAGTTAACTCTCCTACGTCTCCCCTCTTCCTCGCAAGGAAGGTTCGCTAGATCTTCAGTTATACACTCACTGTACAACCTACCCAGCTGCCCTCAGCTTTAATCTAGTGAATCACCTAGGCAGTGGTATAATACAATCCACCTACTTCAACAGCTTTTTACAGTCCGTCGCAAACTACTCACTCACTTACTAACCAAACTGGTCTATGTACAGTGAGGACAACACTTTATATTTTCTTTCTTCACTTGAGAGATTTGATTTGTATATTGGCTTTGATTTCTCGTGATCAAATGTCGTATCTCTTCAGCGCCTCTTCTCTGATATATATAGCTGATCTTTGTTGAAGAAGGCCGTTGTGAGATAGCTCCTTGTACCGGACAAGCATTAAATGCACTTTACCCAAATTAGCACTGTCCGGTCTACATAGCAGTTCGCGCTGTACCAATTGCTTTTTCTTTTTTAAGCTTAGGTTGACTTCAACTTGGTTCCTCCTATCAGCCTTACATTGAATGTCTCAGCAGAAGAACAAATTTGAAACTTCGAACACATGGCAAGTCCGGTATCTGTACTCCGGTCTTGGCAGTTTATGTCCGGTTTTTGGAGCGCTTGTGAACTGCTGACTGGTATCCAGTTTTGAGTCTTCTTTTAACTGGTATACTGAGTCAGGTTTGGACATCACCAAAACTGTGTAATCAACGAAGCAAACAAATTTTATACATAATCTATCGATCTATTACAACCATTACTATCGGCCTTTTTTAGTACTAGACTTTGACCAGTTCTTCGATCTTTCGGTTGATGGCATTTTCCGGTCTGTTTGGTAGGCCCGATGTCTTTGTCTGCCTTGTCAGCACTGCTCGTCATCTTTAGGCTTTAGCAGTACCGACCTGCTTCGTTAGTACTGCCATGTGCCCTTTCCCCTGAACTGGCAGTACTCATCTTTCCCCTTTCTGACAATCGCTTTTCTTGTATGAGGGAAGGTAACTCTACGGCTGGGGAGTCTTATCATAGGATTACTCAACTTCGACAAGTCGGTCGCCTGCAGAGCTATGGCATCCCCTGTACCCACGCCTTGTCGAGGGTTTCTTCGGGGAAGCAGATGTTGTGAGGAGGAGATCCTTCGATTGTTTTCTCCTCAGATTGCGCAACGAATCTGATAGGAGTGGAGAGATACCGTCTGGCATGGCGTTCAATTTCCGGTATCCTCTTTCCTACTCCACTGCCGTTTCTTGGTGGGTTCTCAGCCTTTTCTCCACCAAGAAGCTGGGGCGGACGCCATCCTCCATGGCTTCTCAACCGCCCGTCTACGGTCCCGTTTCTTGGTTGGTCCTCAGACTTGTCGATTTCCTCCAAGAAACTGGGTTGGGCGCCATACTCTTCTTTGGGTCCTTGTACTGCCAGGATGGCTTGCCCCGCCCGCGGCATCTTCTTTTCGGCTAGTCCCATCTTCTGTGGCCCATGGGTTTGTCACTTTCATCTCGCTCAGTCCACCGAGATGCTTCCCGGACCTAGCCTTCTATGCCGTTGAACTTGCTTTAGAAGTCTCGCTGGTCCAAAACAGCGTCTTTACGTCTTTGTTGGATCGCCAAGAAGCCTTTGAATACCCTAATGGGTTGGTTGGCATCCAATGTGATGTAGGGACCGCTTTGAGGAGGTTGGATAAGAAAACTGCATTTGGACTAGTGGGGCTTTTTCTGGTTGTGAGGCTTATTCTTACTAGGGGTTGTGGATGTTTTGGAGGTTTAGACATTGTTAACTTAGTCTGTTATGAGTTGGAGGACTTCGAATAAGGATGCGAGGTCCTTAAATACTTGCAAAATTTTCATCGTGTTGTGTCACGGGTGCACAGTAACCCATATCATCCTTATCGCTTCCCTTTACTGCGTCAGAACTTTACGTCTTCTCTGGTGGCAGAGATTCGTTAATGACAAGACTATTCATGCACTCAGATAACCTGCAAGCTCGAAGCCATCTGTACCAAGACATATAATATGTGCATCGATGAAGTGCAATAATGGTAAGGGTTCGGTCTTTACCCAGCCAGTGAGGGTTATGTGTATATCTACTAATTAAGAGATAGTTCCGGTTTTAGAAGGAACCGTGTATCAGACTTGTATAGCTCTGTTGTAAACAATGTGGAATTCATATGTTTAAGTCTCTCAGTGTACACTGACTGGTGCCGATTTTAGATGAAACCGACTGGGTTAAGTGTATGGGTCGGGATTATGAAGAAGTGACCGCATTAAACTGAAAGACTTTGCACCGAAATCATCTATATGCACCAGTTTTTGTAATGTCTAAGCAACTTATTATATCAATCAATTTGACATAACTTCATTCCGCTTGACTTCATGCTAGGACTTATAAGATAAGTCTATTTTAAAGTCCTAATAGCACTTAGAAGGAAAATAAACTTGGCTTCGAGGAGCGATTTCGTGTGGGTGTTGGTCGCTTGCCGATTTGTTGAGATGTTCTTCAGTCTTGCTTCCTAGGTCATATGATCTCAGGTGATGTCTGATTAGTGTTGTCCTTGAATGAAGTAACGATCTTGTACTTATTCTAGCGGCAAGTTTGTCGTGTCTTATTCTTCTACCGCACGATCCATTCAAGTGACGTTGACTGTTCCCCCACATCCAGATTGTGGTCTTCTAAGCATTTGCTTGCTGATCCATGTCAGCTGGTTCTCCGGCCAGATTGACTTCCTTCTGGTCAATGCAGTCAACTGTGTGTCAACTCGGTTTCGGTTTGGTCTGACTGGAACCGGATTCTGGATGATGACAGACTTTACTTGTATTTTCTCATAACACAGATGTATCAGTTTCCTTAATGCCATAGTCCTTCGGTTGACACTGTTTTCCTATTACAGAAGCAGGAACTTCCCGCCAGACTGGGTTCTGCTTCAATCGTTGTGGCTACTTAAGTTTGCTTGATTTTGAGAGCTGGCCGGTAATCAAAGCATTTGGTATGTTCTTTTTGGTCCATTTTGCAACTGGTGTAGTCACCAATCATACACTCCTTGGGGTATGACTGAAATCCTCTTTAGTGACCGAAACTGTAGATAGTATCCGGTCTGCAAGCTGTCCTTATATCCCCTCAGTGCTTCACTGTCTTTGCTACGCCTTCTTCGTCTTCAAATTTGGTGAACTTATTGGAGGTGATGCTTCTGATCGGTCGTTCATACCTCTCTTCTCTAAATCGTTCCTTGCATGCGTCCTATGAACTGGATGACCTTAAGTCTTGCTGGTGCGAAGGTTTCTCAGTCGATTCCTTCCATCTGCCGACATCCTTGAGTGGTCAGTTTCATCTGTTTTTATGCACCTGTTCCGTGCCAGTCACTGTTTGGACCAGTTTTGGAGTAGACTTCCAAACTCTGCTGTACTCAAACCGGTTCAGTTCTTGCATGGCTTTTATCTAGTTATCCTCTAATGCCTTGGTCTTGAGAGTCGTAGTTGAGACAGAGGCATGAGCATGCATGTTGGCTGGCACGATCCTTATTTTCGCATTGGAATCTCTGACGAATTCCCTACGATGGTTGGGCTTAGTTTAGTTTCATCTGATGAATTCCCCCTCAGACTGTACCTCCATTTGGTAGTCAGTCAGTTCAGTTGGATTTGCTGATGCTTTTTATTGAATTTCTTTATTGAGTCTTGCTAAGGTGGAGCTTCCTGTATTATTCATCTGGAATTCCAGTTGGTTGCTAAGCCGGTTACAGTTTTCACACTAGAATTCCTTAACTGCGGAGAGTCTTCTACCAAGTCCTTTGGATTTCGCATCATGAAATTAGTTCTGCCTTGAATAATTCCATTTGAAGCGTTCCCCCTTAGTCGACTTCTCTAGTGTGAGTTGCTTGCGATTCAGCGTGCCTTTTCCTCTGATATGGATATTTCAACGTGCATTTGAGACAGGTTGAATCCTTCATTGCTTAGAGCTTCTTAGGATGAGGCTTCTTCAGCTGGTTCCTTAACTGACTGATGTTGTTTAGAGTTTGATCATCGGTTTTGCTCTTTCAGTCGCCCGGTTTCCTTCCTCAGTTGTACAATTTCCTGAACTGTTCTGCCAGTAGATGACTCATGGTGTACACCATGGTCCTCGAGGTATGATATAAAAGCAGAATTAAGTAGTTCAGTTTCTACCTAGTTCCCCCTAATCTTTTTAAGTTTACCATTGAGTCTAGTTGGTGTATTGAGCATAATTTTTTTATTACCGGCACGTTGGTATATTTAGATCATACACTAGATTAATCCTCCTTAACTATGTTTTAAATTTTAGATGATTCAATCTTTTGTGCCATAGCCATCTCTTGGACTCACCAATGACCGAACACATTTGGAATATAAGCACTTGCTTATACCAGTTAGTGTTGGTATTGTCGTTCCTTGTCCGGTTGTGTCGCTATGCTTCAGTTTTTAACAAGATAACAAGGATTTTTACCCTGGTCGCTGCCCCCAAAGGTAATGATGATCTCGGCACATGGTTTGGTGTCCGTGATAAGTCTTCTTTCCCCGGTCATGTGCCAACAGCATCTGTTATCTAGAGGTCGGTGGGGCTGGTCGTGTTCTTGCAAGTACATACAAATTCTTTGGTACACAAATTCTTTTGTGTCCGGTTGAAAATTAGATCCTGAGGTATCCAGACTTGGATTATCCTAACATGTCTACCAGTTACAAGGTCAATAAGTATCCATATTTATTGTTCCTGTTTTGAGACCGGTATCTAGGTCTTCTGTGACCTTCTGTTTTCGGTTTAGGGTTGTGAACATTCCCCTTGGTTGTTGAGGTCTTTCCCTTCGTGAATCGTTGTTTACACATGTGTTCCCTCTTAGCTGTTGAGATCTTCCTTTTCGTGGATTTTTATTAATACCAGTATTCCCCTTATTCCCCATAGGTTCGGGTCTTCCCTTTTTTTGGAAGTTATCCACCTTATTCCCCCTTACCGTCTGAGGTAATTTACTTTTGTGGGGAATCAAAGGTTTGAAGCTAAATTCCAATCCGGTTCTTTTAGACCTATCCATAGAAGAAACGGGAAATGGGTTATAGTTTGAGGGACGAACAAAGTTGATTACCCGTGAGCCAGTCGATTGATATGATGTCGTCGCCTTGTCAGTGTTGATCTGTTCACTTATCCAAGACCTGTTCGGTCATTGGTGTCCTTCATTGTTTCTTGGAGACTATGAAGCATCTTGGATGAATTTGTCCAAGATTGAACTATCGTGAACAGCTTTTGAATCTCCGAGTTCTTTAGCTCGGTGAGCTCTCTTAGTCTGCTATTTTCTTTCTCCAGTTGTGTGATTCTTTCGATGAAGGGTCCGATATTCTCTTGTACCGGAGCCTTTCCCTTTTCAGCAACCTTCAGTTTTTCGTTCAATTTCCAGTATTCATCAGCCATGTTCTCATGTTCTCAATTTCATACTAGCTCTCTTCGTCTTCAGGGCTGGATTCTTCGGAGTCTGTATCATCCCATCTGTGGGAGTTCTTTTTAGCTATGAGAGCTTGTGAATTCTTTCTGCCTTTGGGCCGGTTTTCCACCTTTTTGGAGTCGTCATTGGTGTTGTCTCCGGTCCTGTCACAATTAAGGCAAATGTTAGTGTTATTATTTTGTTCACTTTGCCTACCTTGTGACACTTGGAAGGATTCTGGTCCCCCCAGTGCTTTTGCTGATTGAGTCAGTGTATTCTGCTCCAGCTTTGTCTGATCCTCAAGCTCATAGACTTCTAAGTTTTCGCCGAGTTGGCATAACATGGTCCATATTTCTTTGCAGTCTTGCTTGTCATGACTAGTCTGAATACTTCTATATCCAAGGTCTTGAATATGACATTTTTGGCAATATTATCAAGGTTTGCCTATCGTCTTTTCTGTGTTGACAACTCATGTCTTTCCTTGGGAACTTCCGCGGCTCATTAGGATGTGCGGCGTTGTTGGGTTACCCGGTGTCTACCGGAGACGCCACGTCCCGGGTACGGTGCGGAACAAAAATTTTCCGTGTTCCCTTATTGCCCTCGTTGCTCAGATCAGAATAGTAACACATAGACCTGTAATAGGACGGGTCAAACCCGTAGAGAATTACCAGTTGAAGCGAGTGGCAGCTCCTCGTCCTTTTCTTCAAGCCTTCGTCGATGGAGGTGGATGGCACTAGATCGTCACGCCGACCTCGCAGTGTACCACGGAATCTGTTCTCTAAAGAGGCTTAGAGATAACCGAGCCATCACGTGAGAGAAGAGTGTGTGCGTTTGTTGTGTGTTTTGTGCCTTTAGTTGATCTCGAAAATCACTTGCTTTCCCTTCATATGGAGCACGAAATTCTCACCCCAAATTATGAATTCTACGCAAACACACGTCTTGATTTTCTTTTACTTCTTTACTTTTTAACCGAGGAATCGCTGTTTTTAGTGGGTGGTTTTGTCCTAGCTATAATACTTAGCTATAATAAGAGCGTCGTCGTCGATGAGTCAGTCGAGAGAATTATTTGATGGCCAACTGATATTTCATCGAGACATATCAAGAAATGATCGACGGCTTATCGAACATATTATTCCACGCAAAAGTCTGTCGCTAAATTTCCACGGGTCGTCCGTCATATATTTATCCGACTGTATTTTCCTTGTCCATCTGTCGAATCCTGGCAGTTTAGTGATTAAGTATTTACTTTATACTAATTCGGCTAATATTTGTATTTGATATTTATAAGTTTCTAATACTTATTTTTATGTTTATTTAGAAATATATTTGAAATTTTTATTTAATTCATATATGACTACACTAGAATAACAAATTTGCAATTCATAAGAAAACAATAACAATATTAACAATATGATTTTAACAAATGAGGTAAAACTAATGTAGTATGCTCAAACTCTCGGGATTTGAAGGGAATGTGGACGAACCCGATGGAAACGAAGCTGGAAACAAAAAAAA
>JAPQWV010005314.1:0-20512 GCA_027422505.1 Craterostigma plantagineum | reverse complement strand
GTTCTGATTCTTTAATGCCTTGCTGGTTTGCTTTAGGTCTTGCACGCATTTGCAACAGAAGGTGCTCATTGCTCAAAAGTCCGCGAAATACTAGATGCCTCAAATGTAAGTAAAGATAACTTTTTTCGCATTGGATGTATACGCAGTTCTCCCATATCCCTAAAACTAAACTGAACTATTATCACTCCCATATCCCTAAAACTAAACTGAACTATTATCACGAGCAATGAACCGTGGTATGTTTCGAAATTCACCTGCTGTATGTAGTAGAGAGATATTAAGAAACATACGTATTTGAGGGAGCAGCTAAGCGATGTTTTTTTTTTTTTTGTGTGTATTTTGTGAAGGTGTGGAATGCTTATAAAGACCAAAGGCACGATCTTTTCCTCCCTTCGAACGCTCAAACTTCAGCTGCTGGTGTTGCTGGTCTCATCGAGAGTTCGTCTTCTCGACTTTCTTATGCACTAACCGCTCCTCCGCCCCATTCTAATCAACCCAAGTCCCCTACCATTGCTTAATGGTTGATTGAAAACAGAAACTTGGTAATAAGAAAATACGTCATGATGATTTTATGCTTTTTCTTCTCCTGTAGGAAAATATTGAGATATTGCATTGATTAACTTGATTTTTTTTTTCTTTCGGTTTTCTTTGTTTATTTATTTTGTCGTGGTATGGTATGGTTTCTTGGTGGGAATTTTATTCCTGGGAGATTCCGAGTCCAACAAAAATTCATGTCCCACAAGATTGTTTATTATTTGTAGTCGTGATTAGTTTCAGTTGCACTTGCAAACATGATTGAAGTTTAAGGCAGTTTGAACTGTTTTGAGGGAAAAAGGATTTGATTCCCTACTCGACATCAACTAGGTATGAAGTTCATTGTCATGACGAAATAGAATAAATTAGAGTAAATGATACTCCAGTTTTTTCTTAACTTTAGAATTCTCTTTTTTTTTTTTTAAAAAAAAAAAAGAAGAAGGCGTTTTACTTTTTTCCCATAAAAAGATATTGAATATTTCTAATTTTACCGTTCTTTTAAATATAAACATAAAGTCTTACCCAAAAAAACTATTAATAGGATAAAAACAATTAATAGCGGAATAATAGGTATGTTCATTTATTTTTAATAGGCGTGCAATTTTCTTAAATGTTATGTTTTTGGAAATAGAGGAATACTTACTAACATCAAAAATAGTATAATTATTTAACAATGGATTCTATTAACAACATCCCATTGCGGTGAAAATGCTATTCACCAACCCCCCCCACCCCCCCCCAATTAGTACTTTCCAATTTATTTTTCAAGATTGAAATTTGTAAAAGTTACTTTCCAATTTTTTTCTCTTGAATTTTTAATAATTTCTTCTTTATTAATAATTTCTTCTTTATTAACACATTGCCGTTAATATACAATTTTCTAAATTACTCACTACTTTTACAATTAATTTATATATAATTTATAAACATTAACTTAACAGGAATCGTGTTACATTATATCTCTTATTAACTTCTAGATTATTGAAAAAGATTATAAGTTAATTTAGTCAATACATTTAAATAACATAATATATCAATATTATAGTATTATAAGTAAAATAATATGACAAACAAATATTATATATTTATATAATCTCTGCATAATGAAATATAAATATAGATACATATATTTATGAGAAGTTGATATTATTTGTTGAAAAGAAAGAAGTTAGTAATATTATTTATTTTTATGTTGTATGAATATACGGAAACTAATAACGAATTAGTCAAATTGGCCACTTAATAGGTTTTTTTAGTTTCGTTCAAATTCTCTTTTATGTTATTTTTTTTAAATGTGTTTATGTTGTATGCATTAAATATTAGCGGTGGCAAACAGGTCAGGTTGGCTAACATTCGAGTTCAATCCATTTAATAAACGAGTTAACATTTTCAAATCTGACATGACATGTTTACTTAAATATGTTGAAATATTGAATCCAAACTCGACCTACTTTAACCAAAATCTAAACCCGCCCACCTGTTTAAATTTTTTTCTAAAAAACTAAATAAACAGAATTTGCACATCCGAATTAAACAAAAAATAGAGAAACAAAGCAGTTGTTTTTTCCTAAACATCAACATAATTAAGATTTAGTTAAAGTTTCAAATGACTAAAGTCTCAAACATAATTAAATATAAAGTTATTTCATAGTCATCAGGTATCGACCGAAACGATGATAATTAACTCGAACTTTCGATCATGCTTTCATCCATTTGATCTTCCACCCTCATATTCATGGATTTCAGCATATTTCATCGAGCATAGATTCGATTTCTCCTTTTATTTTACTTATAGAACGAGATTTTAATATTATATTTGTTAATGTTGAGCCGTCAACATTGGCAATGTCGGGAGAACATTTTAGTCAACATTTGTTGTCCGAGAATGTCTCCAACCTCACTTTTATCTTTCATACCCAAACATTACAGTTCTTGGATATTTTTAGTGATGTACAGGAGTTAGATAAGGATTGGAATCAATCAAAAGCGTGTGGAGTGCGTGTGGATATGGAGCAAGATTAGGAGTGCAGCATACTAAATATAGGAAGAGTGGAGCTCAAGTCAAGACTAAGTCTTTGGAGCTATCCAAATCACTTCCTAGCGTTAACTAACAGACCAATTCAGCTTAGTCGACGTTAGTGGAAGTTACTAAGTCATTGGAGAAGTCCTACCAAAGTCGAAGACATATATATAATGGGACTTCCCTTCATCATTTGGGACGATGAGTAGACACGAGATTTTACGAGCGAATCTTGAGCGAGTTTGAGCTATTGCGAGCGTTTTCTTTTCAGCCTAGTATTTCTGTTTTGCAAAAGTTTAAAGACTTTGTAGGTGTGTAAGATCACTTTGATTCCTAGTTTTCTAGGCTTGAGTTTTACTATCTTTTGATAGTTGTTTTTGTAATCCATCTTTATAGTGGAATTTCGCCATGAGGCACAACAAGTTTCTAACTTGCTGCACAAAATTTATCCTCGTGTTCATCGTGTTTAGTCACTAAGTACTTCATATTTTCCGCTGTGCGCTTGAGTGTTAGATTGGGTGTTCCCTCAACATTTCATCATTACTGTTTGAATCGAACAAGGTTTTATCGCTAAATTCTGACTTAGTCGCTAAGATAAATGACGAATGATACTTAATATCGAGAAATCTTATTGGGATTTTATGCGAGCGAAAAACTTGAGTGAAATCAATAAAATAGATGCAATTAAGTTCTAGCGCAAAACTTACCATCGAAAATAGTACTTTCGATTTCAATTTTTTTCGATCATAAATTTTATCGGCGATAAAATTAATTCTTCGACGATAAAATTTCTCGATCGTAAAAGTACGTAGCGATGATTTTAATCGATCGAAAATTTTCTCGGCGAGTCACCTAGTTTCTCGTTGTCAATTTTCTCGATCGTAAAATTTCGCAACGAAAAACATTTTAAAATCGAAATACTTTCTTGCTCGATAACTTTCACAGATTCACGCGCGAAAAATTTCTCGATTGTAAATTTACGCTGAAATCAATTTTCTCGATCGTAAATTTACACGAAAATTTTTCTCGATCGTAAAATTTCTCGGCTACGGTACCACGCGCATAACGTTCAACACTTAGTAAAATTTTCTAAGTCTTTTTCACTATAGCAGACCTTAGCGAATAAAATTTTTTCGATAGCAAATTAAAACGAAGAATTGCTTTCAGAATTCACACTGAGGCAATTTAATTGAGAATTCAATTCTCGCGCGATAAATAGAACGGAGTGAACAGTGCGTGATTTACAAATCAACACTAAGAATAGTTTCGACCAAACACTTATGTACATAAGTCGAAATTCACTTTGTATGACCTATGTGTGAAATTGAATTTCAATTACAAATTCAAACATATTCGTAAAATGTTAGACTATTATGATTTGATGAATAAAATTTCGACTTAAACTAAAGTCCTTGAACTAATGTTTTTTTTTTCAAATTAATTTTCAGATGGATCATTATCCGACCTACAACCACATTTACGAGAAAAACCTCAAGGTTCAAGACACCAACTTCCAACTCGACCTGACTACCTTCAGGTGTCCGGACAAGATCATTGTCTCTATACTGCAAGGCCATCCCCCTCTGGCACGCGCTCACGGTGACGGCATCCGTGCCCATGGTCTCCTTACAATAATTCTGGGGAAGAATTAAGAGTCTAATAGTTGACGGCTCCTATCGCTTCACGACGGTCCTCGAGACGAGACACATAAGCTTCAGCAAGGATGGCAATTCAATTGACACTGTTTGTGATTGAAAAAGTTCTTCGACGGCTTCAAACGCTCAAAAACCCAGTTTAAGTCGAAATTAAAATTCTAACTTTAAGACGCAGATTTTCCCAAAATCTATACTACCAGATGAAGCAAAAACACTGAAACTATCTTAATATGAAACATTAATCCAGATAAACACGTAAACAGGCCTTAATCATTGCAAAATAGTGTACGGGTTTTCACAGTTTGAAAAACAATCGAAAATCTAATCCTAATCAAGCGAATAACTATAAAATGCAGATGCAAGCGGAGTTTAAATGCACGCAAACACCATATAGGTGTCGATTCTACCTTAAAAAGACAATTCCGGGTGTAAAATCGAAGGATAGGTGTCGATTCTACCTTAAAAAGACAATTCCGGGTGTAAAATCGAAGGATTTGAGTGAAAAGAATCGTCTTTTTAAGTTTTGCGAGAGAGAATTTGAGAAGACACTGTTGTTTTTTCGATTAGGTTTGCGTGTGTAAAGTTTTCGACCGCAAGCATTAATTTCGCATAAGTGGGCTGATTAGACTTAGCCCATTACTGTTTTCAAGACTTAGCTATTTTCATGCCCATTACTGTTTACGTTCGAAAAACTGGGATTGAAGACTTCAATTTTGGTCCCAATTCAATTTTCGCTCGAGAAACTGCGATTGAAAATTTTCATTTGGTTCCTGTTTAATATTTGCTCGACAAATTTGAAGCGAAAATTACCATTTGGTCCCAAATCAATTTTAGCTCGTGAAACTCCGATCAAAAATTACAAATTCGTCCAAGTTTTTCAATAGTAAGTTTTTCTAAGATTTCAGATTGACCCTAAGTTTAAGTAAAAATCGCATAATTACTCCCCCTATGTATAAAAATATATGTAATTAACTCCTTGTAATTCAGAATGGTGACATCTGGCTCCATAGTCGATTTTCGATCAATCTGTAATACTTGGAACAAAAATGTCGAAATGTTAGAGTTAATCATTACTAAACTTTAACAAAGGCTCCTCCTTAATTTCTGTATCAATGCCGTAAGCTCCACATCGTGTAAATTTGTGAAATCCTCCTCATCGTGGTGCGCTTTGTATCATTTTTCGATCGAAAAATTTCTGCAACACTTAGAGAAAAGACATCGAAAATATTTGGAGCTCAAGGCATTTTATTTTGTAAATGCTCCCCCTCAAATAATGCACCTAAATTGATATATCGTGCAAAGACATAAAATCAAGAGTATATTATGATTCAGCCCCTATTCATGTTTAAAAATCGTGTTCAGCCCCTGTCAGAAAAAGCAATTAGTTTTAAGGACCCAATTTTTCATACCACTTCATCGGTTTGTGGTACCACTTCTTTGTTATGTAGTACCACTTCTTTGTTATGCAGTACCACATAATTGCTCTGCAGTACCACTTAATTGTTCTGCAGTACCACTTCATTTTTCTGCGGTAAAAATGAAGTGGTACTGCAGAACAAAAGAAGTGGTATTGCAGACCAATTATGTGGTACTGCGGAACAAAGAAGTGGTACTACAGAACAAAGAAGTGGTACCACAGACCGATGAAGTGGTATGAAAAATCGGGTCCTTAAAACTAATTGCTTTTTCTGACAGGGGCTGGACACGATTTTTAAAGTTGAATGGGGGCTGAATTGTAAAGGTCCCTAAAATCAATCCAAGTCAAAATTCATAAAACACGCAATTGATCATTTTAGCATAGATACATGGTCCCTAATCATTTATTCAAATTTTTGCGCGAGGGTATGAGCAAAAACAAATATTCCCATTTTTAACAATTCAGCTCAAATGCAAAGTAATACTGCATATCAGAATGTGCGAAATCGCTTTAATCAATTCCGCATAGATGCAAATTAAAATTGCATATTAAAATGTGCGAAGTACCTTTTATAATTTTTCTGATTTTTCATAACATGTAATAATAAGAAAAATAAAAAAAAAAATTTCAAGAAATATTATTAGTATTTTTAGTATGGGGTCAGATTATTTTGCTTCGATCATTGTCACATCTAAAGTTTCACAAGACACTTGCCATGATCAAATGCTGTCAAGTCACGTCAGCAAACTATAGTCCTTAGTTCAAAGTGTGATCCATTTCGACAACTCTCACTGGGTTCACTCTAGCTCTCATTTATTTTTACCTTTGGATTATTATATTTATATCACTCAAGTCAACACAAGCAATATTAAGTCAATATTAAGTCAATTTACCTTTGAAGGATTTTCCTTTGGCTCTGACTTAGAAGGGAAGGAAAATTTTTGGGTAAAGTGAGTTTTGCGTTGTCTTCCATTTCTTTGTCGATCTCCTTCTTTCGGCATTTTTCTCTTATCTTTTTGTCATTCTCATCATTTAATTTTTTTCGTATTAGTCTACACTTGCTCAAGCTGAAGCTCCGCTTCTCTACAAGGCTGAGAGATAATCTAAGGCGAAGTTCTTCTTGTTGATTCTCGGGCCGATACCGTGCTCCTTTTATCTTAATCCCTAGAGGGGTTTCAGAGATTATCGATCAGTTATGGAATTCGAACCCAAGGCCGTGCTTCTCTTCTGTTTCCCGATATAAGATCGGATCATCGTCGGAGAAGTTCACTTCAAGGTGCTCCTCTTCCATCCGTTCTGACGAGCGTACGAGATTATCGATGGAGAAGTTCACAGCAAGATCCATCCCCCCTCTAATGATTTGGAATTTTTAATAGTCGAGAGGCAGGTTCTTTTGGATTGCTTTTTGTGCGTTGAGCATTCCTCGTGTGCATTTTCCACCTTTTGTCATCTCTTTCTTTATCATATTTTTTTTCTCCCCCTCATTTTCTCGTTTGAACATCCCACCGAGATTCAGATTATTGGTAGAAGGCTCAAGGGGGTTTCAAATGAAGAAATGTATTCGGAGAAGGCTCAAAATGGTTGACTAAAGTCGATTTTAAAGGATTGAAATTTTCTGTATGGAAAAGTGAGGAATTTCCTAAGTGCCCTAATCATTTTCCTAACGATCTAACGCAAGGCGAGTATGTGGCCATGAATCACTAGTTAAGACAAGCAATTGATGTGTGACTCGCTCAAGATTAAATTCAAGGAGAGAAAAAAATGAAAAGCTAGAATCCTCACATATGTTGGCTTTGTGTCTAGTGGAACAGACTGATGACCTTTAGAGACAAGAATGCGACTTAAACTGACAAAATCAAGCAATTAACCAGTCGTATGTCAGGGAAATTTATTCGTGACTTACATCGAGCATTCTAAAGATATCGTCATTCCCGTAATATTATAGGTACATGTATAATATTTTTGATATATATATATATTTATTTATTTTTATTTTTTTTATAGTATTATTTATTTTTAATTTCTAAATATCACGCAAATTATGACATTTAAAAATGCAAAACACATAGAATAGACCATATGAATAGCACAAAGAAGCACGTAGAGCACATATTACGGAAGATTCAACATGCCTAATTTTCCGAAAAGAAATTGGAAACATTTTTCATCCAATGCCTTAGTGAAAATGTCGGCAAGTTGGTACTCCGTGTTCACGAAATACATGTCAATAGTGCCTTTTTCTACGTGATCTTTTATAAAGTGATATCGAATATCTATGTGTTTCGTACGTGAGTGGTGAACAGGATTGCACGTTATAGCAATGACACTGCGGCCATCACTATAAATGGGTATATTATTTAAATTGTACCCAAGCGAAGCTGAGTCCGCATCCACAGCATTTGTGAGTGTTAGGTCCTGATTTATCAATTCTATGATCCTAGACTCGAATTCTTAAGTTTACGATTAGAATTGTTCAACTTTACTTCACGATCAGAAACTTACTATTGAGCTCGAGAGAAAATTTCGCTTAGACTGAAAAGATTTCTTGTGTTTCTCTCTCTAGAATCGAATTGCAAGCCTTTCGGATCAATTTTTCATATCTTCTCATTAAGCACAATGTTTGTACATTTATTTATACCAAACATACTTGGTATAAATAACAAACTAAGTACTAAACTAAGGACAAATACAATAAAAGCCCGTAATTATAAGGACAACTAATTAAATCAAACCAACTAAAATCGTATTCTACATTCTCCCCCTTTGTGCTTGATTTCTCTTCCGCGCTGTGTGTCCTCGTCGGGCATAATACGACTTGCGCAAGCCCAGCGCATGCTCGAAGTTCCTGAGGGTATTCCTCAGCTTCAGTCACCTCCTCAATATCATCAAGCAATTCCATAGGAGCGGCTGTTCTCTCACGAACCTGTGAATCCTCAGCATTGTCTCTCTGTTGATCTCTTCCAACCTTTTCTCCATGTTCTGCCTGATGACCTTGAGCGTCCCATCACAAAACTTATGTACTTCAGTCTTCAATATCAACCTAGTCTTATTAGCAATCGGATTGTGGTAGGTGATGCCTAAGACTGAGCTGATGTGGACGTGATTGTTGGGAAGCCCTTCGATCTCAGGTCCCTTGTTGAGCGGTGCGGTCATGTTGACCTTCTTCATGTTGCTCTCCAGAGCCATCTGAAGATCGTGTGTGCCGAAGTACTTGACTTGGCGCATCATGAACCGGTAGAGTCCCTCGAGTCCTTCTTTCTTGATGAAGCCTTGAGGACCCTTGTACTTCTCCACATACAGCTAGTAGAGGTTGTACACCTCCTCGGCAGGGAGGTACGGTAGGTCGCTCTCGCTTAATTCTTCTCAAGTTCTGTCTACTCACTCGATCGCGTAATACGGTGTCGAAAGACCTCTTTTGGCACAGAAGACGCTGAGTAGCTGACATATGGGAGATCTTATAGTGGCTCTTGGCTTGTGCTTTAGTCATCCCAGTCTCATATCCGGTCCAAGGTGGGTTTCCAGAAATACGTCATTCTCTTTTGCTGATCCCAATGAGAGATCCCTCTGAGCTCGAATGCATTCGGCTTCTTGACTTTGTCCGTGACCTCCAAATGTGTTCTTGAACTTCTTCAAGGAAGGGAATTTCGATTCTAATGTTTTTCCATGGCGTGTCGATCCGAACGGTCCCTGGCATTTGTCTTGTGGGGGAAACCGCTCGTTGCGCAATCAACTCTAGAAGCCTTGGGAGCTCTTATTCGTGATCTTCACCTTCCTGAAGTTCTTCGTCTTCTATCGGCACAAGGTCCACCGAAGCTTGCTGTAAGAACTGTCAAACGTCCTTAAGCTTTTGTCTCTGATGCTCGTCGGGCATGGAATGGGTCATCCATTGTCCTTCGAAGATGTACTTGTCGAGGAATTCATGAGGATTGACACCATGTCCTGAGGGTCCCAATTGGTCTGGAGTGGCTGAGGGAGTAGCTTGAGTCTGCGCCAGGGCCACGAACATGTCGGCACTTGCTTGAGCAAGGGGCTTGTGAGAGTCGTTTGTGTGGGCTGAGGTGTCCATAAGGTAAAGGATGGTGGGTCTATTTGGATTGTATGAGTGGTGCGGTGCGTGGTGGTGGTTGTATGAGTGGGACGTCTCGATGGCATTTCGCACGCTCTCCATGACTTTGTCTTCGAAAGATCTCAATGCTTCGGAGAGAGCGACCTGTAGACGATCTTCGGTCACAAACTAGACGGACGCCTCCGTCGATGAAGGACCAGGTCGACCAATGTCGCCTGTTGACAACCCTTGAGCAGACACCGGCTCCTCAGGTTGGCTCGTAGTCACTTGAGGTTGTGAGTGTTCGAGACTTCCACCCAATCCTTGAGTCGAATCATGGAGATTCTCCTCTATGGATGTTGTGGCAGGTTCAGATTGAACCTGCGTATCAGACACGGTTGGGACTGCGTCGGTAATGATTGGAAGCTGGACTTCGGCCTCAGTACTTCGAGTGATGACTTGTGGCGTGTCTGATGTAGTGTGGATAGATGTGAAGAGGGACTCTAACTGGATGCTCAATCACCTTGGAGTCCTTCTTATCAATCTGATTTCCTCGTTGGACTCGGTGTCAGACGAGGTAGCCATGTGAGGAGATGGCCTGTGTGCGATATCCTCACTGGATGGTTCTGTCACTGGAGGCCCTTGAGATGTGATTGTGGGATTTTCGGCCTCTGGGGCAGGCGTAGTAGCCTGTGATGGTGAGCTGTGCCCCGTTTCCGCATCGGGCTGTGTTGCCTGTTGTAGGATCTCCTCAAGCAATCCTTGGAACACGCCGACAACGATGTGCACTTCTGCACCTAGAGGTTGTTGTGGAGCCTCTAGTTCCAACACTTTTTCCACAACGTCAATCACGTGGCATCTTCATCAGGCATGTGCATTTCCTGAGTTGGAGGAGCCTGTTCTAGCTCCTGGGCCACCTGGTCTATCAGCTCGGCGTTAGGGCTAGGTAGTTGCTGTTGGTGGGGAGGCCTTTGTTAGGACCCCTAATATCCAACCTAGATCGAATCTACTAAGAACGGATAGTAAATCTAAGAAATTCGAAGTTGAAGCTTGAGATTTACTTACATTGAAGATCGGGAGAGAGAATACTTGTAGAACAAGCAAAGGTGTGTATTTTTCTCTCTCTAAAATTCCAATTCTTGTATTTCGATCCGATTTTACTTGCTACAACACACTCCTAATTTTCTTAGGAGTTCACTTATATATACCACCTCGTCGTATACCTACACAAGTAGTCCTATACAATGACTAATTACAATTTAGCCCAAGACTACTAATTTGCATAGCATGACTAAGACAACTCCATTAATTGAATACAATAAAATAGTTCCAACAATCTCCCACTTTGTATTCAATTTTCAACATTGCGCGGGTTGTCTTCGTCTTGCAATGGAAAGAGTCCTCGAGTCTTCGAATCTCCTCTTTAGAAAATCTTCAAGCTCACCAGGTCTTCTAGGCATCGGCTTTTTCTTCGAATCTTCCTTTGAAGTTCTTTGCCTAGTTGTCGTAAAATGTACGAAGTATTCTTGCCGGATTTAGAAAGTCTGCGTTCCATTTCTCCCGTTGAAAGCGCACGAAACTCGCAACTCCCTCTATTTGGGTCAACCTTGTGTTGAGATCGGGGAGTCCGATGTGAGGTTTGGAGAGGTGAACAGGGTTGGCAACTTCGATCATTGATGTAGTGGACACGGTTGGCAACTTCGGTCCTTGATGCAGTGGACACGGTTGGCAACTTCAGTCCTTGATGATGCTTGAGTCACGTGACGTTCGGTCCTCAGTCCTTACTTCTTCTTCCGAAAGCAAGGGGATTGAGAAAATCGTGGAGAGGACTCGGGGTTTAGCCATCTTCCCCGTTTTGCCAGATTCGTCTTCTTCGAATGGAAGTTGTCTGATTTGGCCTCCAAAAATCGTCCCTAGTTCCGGAAGAAGGTAGGCCGTCTCTTTCTTTGATTGTTTTAAGTTGTACCGAGCCTCCAATGAATGTGGCGTTGTGAGAGAGCCCGGTTTCAAAGTGTGGTACGCGCGGCGGAATTTGGTGGATTGACCGACTTGTTTTTCATTTGCTAAATCTTCAAGGGTAAGCTTCTGAGAAGTGGTTGGAGGATCTTCTTGAAATGCATCCACTTCATATACCTGAAAATCATTAAAAGGCTCCCTCGAGGATTTAGTCGTTTATACTTTTGCATACTAAATGAGAGTAGTGAGTCAAGAGTAATCGTTAAAGTTAAATGTAGACATGAATTACAAAAAAACATTACTCCCCCGTAAAAGCATATTACTCCTCTTCAGATAATGCTCAGCGGAAATTTACTAAAGGAGTAATTTTAAAATAATAGAGTAATTTTTCATTCTCCCCCTTAATTCATGTTTTCACACCTAAGAATCTTGACTCCCCCTCAAAAAGTGCGCATATAGTGTTTAACAATTTTGAAAAGATATATATATTCACCGAGATATGCATATGAAAATGTAACACATATGACACAACGAGTAGAAACGCATATAATAATTTCAGCATGTATGCATGAACCCCTAAGCATGCATATGAAAATTTGCGTAACCATTTAAGCAAGAAATATTTCGCTTTTAAACAAGTCTGTGCCAATGCATGTGCAAATGCATTTGAAAATGTGCGAAATCTTCATGCATAAGAAAAATGCAAAGTGAAAAATAAATGCAATACAAGAAAAAATGCATGAAAAATATAAAATTATGCAAAGAAAATTAAAAGTAAAGAAAAATTTGAAATAAGACTATACGATTTTATATTTATTATTATATTATTATTATTATTATTATATATTTATATATTTTTCTTTTTATTTTTCCTTTTTATTTGTTTTATTTTGGGGTCAGATTACGTCACTTTGATCATGTCCACGCAAATATTTCACATGACACTTAGAATAATAATTTGCCGTCAAGTCATGTCGTCAAACTAAAGTCCTAAGTTCATAGAGTGATTCATTTCGACAACTCTCACGAGGTTCGCTCTACCAGTCAATTATTTTTATCATGAGATTTATATACTAGATATATCACTCATGTCAATACAAGCAAAATTATATCAATTAACCTGCTATCAAGTCGCTTTTAATCATTTCACCGAGTGAGAGACCGTGGATTCGGAATCAAAGGGACTTAGGGATTTAGTATTTTGGTTCTGACTTAGAAGGGAAGGAAAATATTTAGGAATCATGGACTAAAGATCTTCTTCCTTTTCTTCGTCGTCCTCTTCACCGGTATTTTCTTTTCCATCCTTAAACTTTTTCATTTAATTTACACTTGCTCAAGCTGAAGCTCCGCTTCTCAACAAGGCTGAGAGATTATCTAAGGCGGAGTTCTTCTTGTTGGTTCTCGGGTTGATACCGTGCTTCTCTTCTTTTAATCCCTAGAGAGGTTTCAAAGATTATCGATTTGGAGAAGTTCACAGTTATGGAATTCGAACCCAAGGCCGTGCTCCTCTTCTAGTTGTCTCGATATACGACCAGATTATCGTTGGAGAAGTTCACTTCGTGGTTCTCCTCTTCCAGCCGTTCTGACGAGTATACGAGATTATCGAAGGAGAAGTTCACAGCAAGATCCATGCCCTCTTCTTATGATTTCTAGAAGATTTCAATAATTGGGAGGCAGGTTCTTTTGAACTATTTAATTGTGCGTTGAGCATTCCTCGTCATCATTTCCTTCTTTTTCGTTCGTCGCCTTTTCCTCCCCCTTCTTTTCTCTTTTATGCAACCCTCCGAAATTTATGAATTACAGTTGAAGGCTTGATCGGGATACAAATGAAGACAAGGATATCGGGTAAGGCTCAAAAGGGATGACTAGAGGAATAATTTCAAGGATGATATTTTCATTTTAGCCAAGTGAGGAATTTTCCTACGTGCCCTAATCATTTTCCTAACAATCTAATGCAAGGCGAGTATGAGGCCAAGAAATACAAGTTAAGATAAGCATTTGATGTGTGACTCGCTCAAGGATAAATTCCCGAAAAAAAATAATAAGGCTCAAAATCTCACATATATGATGTGGCTTTGTGTCTAGTGGAACAAACGAGTGACCGTTGGACAAAAGAATGCGACTAGATAGAAAATATTAAGCAAATAACCAGTCATATATCAAGGAAAGATTTTTGTGAACATTTCAAAGTAGATCGAGTAATCGTCACTCCCCATTTTTTCGTTGTTTTTTAGTTTAATTTGTCAAAACAATGCAAAAAGAACTATGTGTGTGTGTGTGTTTTTTTATTAAAAAACATGAACATGTTATGAAAACAGAGGGAAAAAAACTAAGTAAAAATGCATGATGAATTTTTTTTATTAGAACTAAATGCGGAAAAATGCAAGAAAAATCTTTTAAAAAAAAGTTGGCATTTAACGTTTCAGCTCAGATGCATAATGTACCAAATTGTAATCCCTAGAGAATTATTAGTGACTCATCCTAAATTGTAGCACTTAAAAGAAATGTGTAAGGAATTTCGTCACCGAGTTTGTCGCTTAGGTAGGGATTTGTTGTTGTTGCTCTGCCGCTCGCCCTTGATCATGTATGTGGAGCAACTATCATCGGAGTACCATACATGTGGGAAATTTGTAAAACTATCGGGACTTTGATACCCATTGTCGTATGGGTCCTCCCTTAATAGCAGAAAATGAGTTAGTCGTAAATCGTGTAAAATTAGATTGTGAGCCTAAGTTGGTCGAAGATATAGTCTTAGGAGTCCATATTTGACTAGGACTTTGTGACTTGACATCCGACTTAGGAATCCATTTTTGCTTGATTTTACACGGATACGTAATTCTAGCATGTGAATATGTGCTCCTAGAATGCGTACATGTAAGTCTTCTCAGTACCTAGTCGTAGTAAATGCTTTTCGGAACGAATATTGATTGGATACTTCATGTAAGAATACGAGCAAATAGAGTGATAAGCATGTAAGTAGAAGTGTCGTAATTCATTCGTGGAGAATGCACATTTTTCACACGAGAATAAGAATTTCGAAAATTATTTTCAAGTCTAGGCTTTTTAAGTGAAAAGTTAGTAGAATCATTTGAAACACACGATGAAGTTTGTCCGCTAGAACTTGAATTATTTTCGTGATAAATTTCTTGTTGGAGGAAGAGCCACTTTCAAGTTTGTACTTCTAAAATTGATAGGCTTTAACGAACATGTAGAAGTAACGGCTTTAGAAATTGGAGTATTTGATCTATTGGCGCTCAAAGCCTCTTTCTCTTTGTTAACCTGCTTAAAGATTAACTTTTCTTGTGAGGAAGCTTTGAGATTAGGTATTTGCAATAAAAGCGCATTCTTTTCCGCTTCAAAATTCTTTCTTTCCGTTTCTAATGTAGAATTTAAATCCTCTATTTTCCTAAGAATAGGAGGTATATCAACGGAAGAATTTTCAGAATGACGAGATTGTGCTTCCTTTGTCTTAGAAATCGCAAGAAGATTTTCTAATTGATTAATCTTAGAATAGAGCTTCCCATGTTCTTCTCTTAAGAAAGCATAGTTATTTTGAGCAGTGCTCTTCTCGGCTTGACAGGTGTCTAGACTCTTCTTCATTCACTATTCTTTGAATTAGATTTATCTATTTCGGCTTCTAGACTAGTGACATTTTTGCTCATACCTTCTAGTCTACATTTAAGAAGACTTTTCTCGTCTAGATTCCTAAGTAGACATTTATGGTTGTTGTCTAGCCTGTCGTCTAATTCTTTTACTACCGACCTATGCTTCTCTAAGGGATTATACTTAGTCTCGCTAATATTGGTGCTCTTAGATAATTCTTCAATTTTCGCACTAGAGCTCCTAAACTTATATTCGAGATTAGCTATTTCCTCCTTAGACTTAGTTAATTTGTCCTCTAACTCTCTTGTACTTTTCCGCTCTTTTTCATGTTAGTATACCTAGTTTGTAAGGATTCTAACATGTTCAACAATGTGAGTTAGAAATCACTGCATCCTTAGAGGATGTGTTAGTTTCATCTTCGTGAGCCAAAGCCAAGTGCGTCTTTTGTTCGGAATTTGTAGTCTCTTGATTCTTTGAGCGTGACTTGGTCTTTGTGGAATTCTTCCTTAACTCATTCTCAATTAATCGTAGTTGACGTCCAAACTCCTTCAGTTGTTCATCAATGTCGGAGCTAAAGTCGTCGGAGCTAGTGTCACCAGATCGAGTAATTGAGTAGGTGTCCATTTTAGTTTTTAAAATTTTTATTTTATTTATTCTCAAATTTTGTGTTGGATATTTTGATCATGACGTGTTTTGTGGATTTGAAATTTAATACTGATATTTGGCTTTTAAAATTTTCAGTTTCGAAAAGGTTTTGGTTTATAAGATTTGATTTTAAATTTAATAGTATACCAAAGCTTTTTCTATAATGTGCCAACTGTTTTTGATCGAAAAATTTTTATTAAGTTTTTTTTAATGTCAATATAAGGCACTACTTTCGATCGAAAATAATTCTCGATTAAAAGTTTTTCCACTGAATATGTAGAGCACTGTTTTCGATTGTTAAATTTTTCGACAAGTTACTGTTTCTAGAAATAGTTTCGAATTTCAAACAGTTAGATTTACGATCGTAAAAGTTTTGTCATTTGATAAAACGTCGTTGTTTTGAGATTTTAATATCTAAACCTTTAAAATCAATTTTTCGATCGCAAAAGGTTTTGCGGGCGAAACGCAAGTTTTGCGACGCCGACCTGTAAAAGCAACTAAAAAAAGTTTGCGATCGTAAAATCAAGTAAATGAGTGAAAATTGAATAAAATTGAAGTTCTGGAGTTAAATTTAAAATTTAGGACTAGATCAAACTTTCTGGATTAAATTGAAAACAATTTGGGATTAAAATATACTGCAGGGACTAAAATAATATTTTGGGTTAGTAATGTAAATATCCTGCAGTTGTATGTATCTCTGTAGCTGTATGCGAGCGAGCGAAGAAGATGAAGATTTCAGATTTTTCGATCGAAAAATTCCGACGATTTTCGATGGTAAATAGTCCTCGAACAAGTTTTCGATCGTTGACCCAAGTTTCTCGTGTTGACTTGATTTCTCGAGCTTAAAAAACAGAATTTTTTTCGATGGTGAACAAAAAACAGAGGCTGTGGTCGAGAAAGAATTTCGATCAGAAAACAATTGCGACGAAGAGTTTCTCGACGACGGTAGTTTGACGATTCAACGGCGATGGAGGAATTATCTCATTGAAGCCATTTCTCGAGTGTGAAGCTGAATTGTTTATGATAATGACGAAGAACAGAAATATGATAGTGAACAGACGCAAGTCAAAACCAACGAAATCTCAGTCCAAACACAAAATTGATCGAATTCAGCTTGGGTAATTGATCGAAATGAAGCACTGAACAAGAACGAACATTCAATTCAGCGCAACCAGAGCAGAATTAGTCGAATTTTCGAGAATGTTGAAGAACAGTGCTAGAACAATGCGAAGAACATTCGATCAATCAGCAAAAATTCACAGAGAAAATGGTTCGGTCGATCGGAAATAAACTCAGAGACTATAGAACGCTCGATCGAACAACAAAAACAGCAAAACCACTCGAAATTTTGAGAAATCAGTTCGAAATTTTCAGTTGAGTTCGACGAACATATTGGCTCAAATCTTCAAAATTCACTCAAGATCATGTTTCGATCAATCAAGATTCATCTCAGACATGTATAAACGACTCGATCGAAGCTTAAAAACAGCATATTATATCAGATTTTTGAAGAATCAGTCCAATTGCATCGAAGAACAGTGCACGATAATGAAAAAAGTCAGTTTCGAAAAATCAAAATCAGTCCAATTTAACCCAATCCTAACACGTTTGGCTCTGATACCAATTGTTAGGACCCCTAATATCCAACTTAGATCGAATCTATGAAGAACGGATAGTAAATCTAATAAATTCGAAGTTCAAGCTTGAGATTACTTATATTGAAGATCGGGAGAGAGAACTTGTAGAACAAGCAAGGGTGTGGATTTTTCTCTCTAAAATTCCAATTCTTGTATTTCGATCTGATTTTTCCTTGCTACAACACACTCCTAATGTTCTTAGGAGTTCACTTATATATACCACCTCGTTGTATATTTTACACAAATAATCCTATACAATGACTAATTACAATTTAGCCCAAGACTAAGACAACTCTATTAATTGAATACACAATAAATTCCAACTGCCTCACATGGAAGTCTGTCAGGGGCCCTCTAATCATCTGTTCGGTAAGATGATTGTCCCGGCAGAATCTTTAATATTTGGCTTCCAAGGGATCGGCGAGTCGCAACAACTCGAACGGAATTGCCATGAATGGCTAGTCCAAATCCGTTAGCTTCGGAATGTGGAAGAATTTGAGCCGATGTGGTTGGTAATTCCCTCCAGGAGGTAGACGAGGGATACATAGCTTTCTCATATATGTGGTTGTAGGCTTGATAATGATCCATCTGAAATTCAATTGAGAAAACAAATCATTAATTCAAGAATTTTATTTGAGTCGAAATTAACTTGAAGAGTATATGAATCGGCACATATGTATACGAAAGTGAATTTTGAAGAGATAATGACATTTCGAGATATTTATGTAGGCCATATGAAAGTTTAGTCGAAATTTTACTAAGTGTTTAATACCACACTGTTCACTCCGTGAATTTTTTCGCACGCAAAATTGAAATTTCAATTGTGTTCTAAGTGCTTATTCCAATTTCAAGTATCCGTTCTTGTAGCGACCCTCGTTTTCTAATTAAGGTTACTGGCGGATTTTCGCAACGTAAGTCGCGGAAGACCCGTCTAATAAAAACATTTTCCTAAAATATAATATATTACAACAAATCTACAGAGTCAAGTCTATACAAAGGCAGTAGCCCCAAAATGTCAAAAGAACAAAAACCTTATTATCGCTCCACATGTCTCATCCATGTACCGCCCTGCCTTCAAAAGTCCGTGGAGCACCGCCACCAGCCGCCTCAGTCTTGACGCGCGTCGGCGCAGACCCAGTACATACAACACGTTAACACTGACGATTTATCCAGTAGGTGAATAAAATGCATGTATGCACGTGAACGCTCATGCCTGATCCCAATATCTCGCATGCAATGTTCACTCTTTCTTTTTTCCACAATCCTATCTCATATCTGTTAGGGAGTGTGCCCTCAGAATGCCATACGAGGACTAGGAATAGTATAGGGCGCACAATGATGTATGGGTCGATAGACAGTTTTATTGTATATACTTTAAAATAAAGTAGTGAATATTATTTTCATTATAATAAAGGCATTATTATTTATTTATCGAATTTAAAGTCTGCTTGGCATCTGGCGGTGCGATAAGTAAATAACACCAAATGTTTGAGTTGGACGTCTGATTCTCGTGGGGACGAGGGAGGAGACACCGGACGGTCCTTATCTCAACATTAAATAAAAAGTCCGTAAGTCTAAGGATTCTAGGTGGGTGACTAGATATCCGAATATGACTTATTCATTGACGACCACATAGTATCGGTAGTGTCACCGATTACCTGAGAAGTTGTGGGTCGTGATGGAGATATCGGTGATCGGAGAGATCGCGTATTCGGACATTCGGCTCGTATTCGTCTTGATCACATTACTAGGATGTTGTCAATGATTGAACGAATGACTATAGCAGCCTCAGAACGATAGGGTCACTGACGGATTTGCTTTCGCAATTTTGGTTTGTCTCTAGTTGGCTAGGTCCGCAAGTGTTCGGAAATGGGACACGGGCCAGCGACGAAACGCAACTGACTTTACGGAGGTATTGCCGGGCTTTGACTGCTATCGGGATTCACTGCTATATTCGTATAGGCTAACGTCCTATGAGGTAATTGGAGAACGACGATTGTAAAACCTTCGGCCGAAGCTTGGTAAGCTCGCTCGTATTAGATACGGAGCGGAGTTTAAATAATCGATTGGGTCTCAATTATAACATAGTGTTGGGTTAGTGAGTTTGACATTTACATGGCTCTCACCTAACCGGGACGCAAGAAGGCGTAAGATGTATTTAAATGAATACACTATAGTCGGTTCGCCCGAATTTTGATTAGATCAAAATTCGTTCTCAACTGGGATCTGTTCGGTACCGCGGGATAGGCTAGGCGAATACCGTGACTCGTGGATTCCTCCCATGCCAGTTGAGACGGACCTAGAGAGTCGCGCTTAAAAATGGTAATGAACTTGAACGAAAACGGCGGGCTTTTCTCTAGAACCTAACGAATGGGATTCGTTGAGGTAGTGGCATAGTTGACACGAGGTGTCGGTGATTTAGTTAAATTCCGGTGACGGTCACGGGAATAATTAGGACTTGAGATTGTCTTAAGTGCTTAATTAATTAACTAAATGAGGCTCAATTGTAAATAAAATAATTAGATTGGATTTAATTATTTTATTATTACTTAAAATTGAGGGACTAATTAAGAATTTAGAAACCTCGGGGGCCGAAATGGAATTACTTGAAAATATGCATGTTGACTTGATGGTCTTGGACATGTGTCAATTCCATTGCATGCCACATAAGGAAGAGTGGCGTGTGAGTCACACTCTTGGCCTACTTGAAAGCATGACATGTGTCTTGAGAAATGAATAAACTTATTGTAGTGGAATTTTACTACAAAAATTTTGGAATATGCAAAAAGGGAAGATATCAAACGTGAGTGTGCTCTAAGATTGTCTACTTGTACTATGCTCTCAACTTGCCATATTACCCAACAAATGAGATAGAGAATTAGAACAAAGAACAAAAGTGAGCTTAACTCTTGAACTTCTCACGCACACGTCAAGCCCCGGGTTCGTTTGACGAAGCCCACCTCGCCCGAACCGAACTGCGTCTAGCCATCGGGAGCAGTC
>JAPQWV010005313.1:0-20519 GCA_027422505.1 Craterostigma plantagineum | reverse complement strand
TTTTAATTTAATAAAATTATATATAAATAATATGTTAATTTTAAAATTTAATTAATTTTAAATATTAATTCTTATTATCTTATTGCCTTTTATTATAATATAAAGGTTAATATATGACTTTGATTTTTAGAGTAGAGTTAATAATGGGTTAGAGTAATTGGTGTAGAAAATAGAGTTTATGGGTTGGAGTTAAACCATCTAGCAACTGATATTTTGCAAAATTAATATACTTTTATGCGTGGGTTGAGATGCTCTTATGAACCTTGTAGTTGCTTTTGTAATAAGGTTGTTTTGGTTGATGTTACTTGTGAGTGTGACCTCATTTGTGATCTAATTATTTCATTTAATATGTAACATTAGAAAGTTTTGTAATGTTAATTCATGCTTGTAGAAAAATCTGAAGAACAAAGCTATCATCCAAATTAAACATTTACAAAGTAGACATAAGGAACAAAACTATGGCAAATCTATACATAAATCCCTACACCCAAACTATCCATCAACTAACTCCCCTTCCAATTCATTTATCATCAAACTCCCCATTTCAAATAATTAACTCACATAGCTACCTAATGGACAATTTTAGCCTTATAAAACAACAATATTACTAAAAAACCATTGAACACCCAAACTCGTTCTCTTTCACTTCAAAATTCAGTGAACAATCGAATAAAGATGAGAATGATAGAACGGGGCGGGAAACGTTTAGAACGAGGCAGAGAACGATAGAACGATGCAGAGAACGAACGAGACAGAGAAACGAGACGACACAGAGAGAGCAAGTCTCGACTGTAAATTTTGGCTTTTTTTCGATTGTTTTGGCAATTTGGGGTTAGTGTAGAGCTTAGGGCTTGGATAGGTGCATTTCTTCGATGATTACATGTCGGACAATGTAAATTTCTTTGATTAGTGCTTGAATTTGGGGATTGCGGCTAAAATCAGAGTTTATTTTCGTTGTTCCGTTTGGTGTTTTGATACTTTCAAAGTAGGGTTTCAAGACAGCGAGCTGAAGGCTTTCATTTTCCAACACATCTGTGAAAGAGAGAGACATAACAAGTTCGATTGTAAGTTAATTGCTTGTTGTCTTGATACCGTATATTAATTGGAGTGGTACTGTTTGTTCATTGTTTTTGGTACCGCATTACATAATAATGGTACTGTAAATTCATTATTTATTTATGTACACGAGGAAAATGTTAGGATCGATAGATGAGTTTAGGGGGGGGGGGGGGTGAATAAAAACGCTTGTCGCCTTTTGGTAGTTAACCGGATATGGCTAATACCGATACTTGATATTTTTCTAAGTATGATTTGTGCGGAAGCAAGTCAGTCGGTTTTGAACCAAGACGATGGTAGGTGTGATGTGTTATCGTGTGTGTGTAAGGAAAACAACGATTTGTTTCTGGAAGTCGAAGTTAAAATCTCCTACGTCTCCCCTCTTCCCGCAAGGAAGGTTCACTAGACATGTTATACACTCACTGTACAACCTACCAGCTGCCCTCAGCCTTATCTAGCGAATCCTAGATAGTCGTATAATACAATCCACCTACTTCAACAGCTTTTTACAGTCCGTCGAAAATAACTCACTTACTTAACCAAACTGGTTTTCGTACAGTGAGGACAACACTTTCTAATCTCTTCTTCACTTAGAGAGGTTTGAATCTGGCTTTGATTTCTCGTGGTAGAGTGTCGTATGTCTTCAGTGCCTCTTCTCAGCTATTTATAGCCGAACTTTGTTGAAGAAGCACGTTGTGAGATAGTTCTCTATACCGGTCAGTGCATTAAATGCATTTTACCCAAAATGGGTACTGTTCGGTCTTCATAGCAGTTCGTGTTGTGCCATTGCTTTATTCCTCTTTTAGCTCTGGCTTGACTTCAACTTGGCTCTGCTTTCCAGCCTTTCATTAAATGCATGTGTCAGAAGTCTTCAACTTGCCGCGCCATGAATATTTGAATCTTGATTACGTGGCACATCTGTTTCTGTACTCTGCAGGTCTGGTATCTGTACTCCGGTACAGGCACTTTACTTCCGATTTCTGGCGCGCTTGTGAACTGCTGACTGGTACCCGGTCTTGAGTCTTCGTCTAACCGGTATACTCAGTCAAGTTTGGACAATCACCAAAACTGTTTAATCTGAATTCTTCGATTAATGATTTTTAACAATTCCCCCTTTTTGGTGATTGTCAAAGTCAACGAATCAGAAGGGTATTTATTATATCAAACGAATTTGATACATAGTCTACCGATCTATTACAAACCGTTACTCTCAGTCTATCTAGTCCTAGACTTAACCAGTTCTTTGATCTTCTGTTTGATGGCATATACCGGTACGTTTGGTACGTCCGATTTCCGCCTTATCAGTTACTGCTCGTCATCTTTAGGCTTTAGCAGTACCGACTATTTGCTTCGTTACTGCCTTATGCCCTTTTACCTTGACTTCAGGCTTTAGCAGTATTCTTCTTCCCCTAGCACTTTACAACCGGTGTTGGCTTGGCTATGCCAGTTCCTCGGTCTTCCGGTTGTTGGCAACCCCGATCTGTCTGGTACGTCGGTATGCCTGCTGCTTCGTCTAAGTACTGCCATCTGCCCTGGCAGTACTCTTCTTCCCCCTTTTTGACAATCACTTTATCCGGTATGAGGGAAGGCTGCGCTTGGCACCATCATTGCATGGGAGATCTTCATTATTGTTGTTTTCTCCCCGCAAAGCGCAACGGATCCGGTAGCTCTGCTGCTGTGCTGGCGAGTCTTCATAGAAATCGCTCAGCTTCGACGAGACTCTTAAAGGTCTAAAGAATTTCTTCGTTCGACCCGCTCCGTCTTAGCAGCTCTTCGCCTTCAGAGCTTCGGTATCCCCTGAACCCATGCCTTATCGAGGGTTTCTTTGGGGAGCAAGTCGTTGTGCAGTACAACCATCTCACTTTCTCCTCAGAGAGCACAACGAATCTGACAGGAGCTGAGGGATACCACCTGGCATGACATTTCAATCCCCGGTATCCGCTCGCCAGCTCTAGTGCAATTTCTTGATGGGTTCTCAGCCTTTCCACCACCAAGAAACTGGTACGGCCGCCACCCTTTCCTTTGGGTCCTTTAGTGACAGGGTGGCTTGCCCGGTCCGCGGCATCTTCTTTTCGGCTCCCACCTTCTGTGGCCCTGGGTTTGTCACTCCCATCTCTCCCAGTCCACAGAGATGCCATATGGATCTAGCCTTTTGTGCCGCAGACTTGCTTTAGAAGCCCTGCTAGTCCAAAGCAGCGTCTTTGCATCTTTTTTGGACGGCCAAGAGGTCTCTGAGTACCCTAATGGTTCGATCTGCATCCAGTGCGGTGTCAATACCGCCTTGAAGTGGTTGGATAAAGACTACCAGATTCGGACTTGTTAGGCTTTTTCTGGTTGTGAGGCTTATTCTGACTAAGGGTGGTGGATGTTTTGGAAGTTTAGGCATTGTGAACTTAGTCGGTTTTGAGATGATGAACTTGAAAGAAGGGTACGAGGTCCTTAAATACTTGTGAAAGTTCTGTCGCCTTGTGTCACGGGTGGACAGTAACCCATACCATCCTTATCGCTTCCCTTAGTGCGTCAAAGCTTTATGTCTTGTCCGGTGACAGAGATTCTTTAATGACAAGACTATTCACGCACCCTGATAATCCTGCAAACTTGAAGCAAGCTATACCCGACATATAATATATGCATCGATGAAGTGCAATAATTCAGAGAGTTCGGTCTTTACCCGGCCAGTAAGGGTTATGTGTATATTCACTGGTTAAGAGATAATTTCGGTTTCAGAAGTACCCCGGTATCAGACTTGTATAGCCTTGTTTTAAAACACATGCATCTCATATGTTTAAGTCTTTCAGTGTATACTGACTAGTGCCGATTTTAGAAGAAATCGACTAGGATAAGTGTATAGGCCGAGATTATGAAGAAATGACCGTTTTAATAGACAGGCTTTGCACTAAAATCATCTCCATGCATCAATTTTTGTAATGTCTAGGAAACTTATTATATCAATCAGTTTGATATAACTTTGTTCCCCCTGACGTCATGCTAGACCTTTAAAGTAAGTCAATAAGTCCTAAAAGCACTTAGGGAGTGAGTGGACTTAGCTTCGAGGAGCGGTTTCGTGTAGATGTCTGTTGCTTGCTGTTTTGTCGAGGTGTTCTCCAGTCTCCCTCCTAGGTCCATGATCTGTGGTAAAGTTTGATCATTGTTGTCCTTGAGTGAGGTACTGATCTTGTAGTTGTATCAAGCTTCTCGTGTTTGATTCTTCTTACTTCATTATCCCTCCAAGAGATGTTGTGTGTTTACTCATATCCTAGTTGTGGTCTTCTAAGCCTCCTTTTGCTGATCTGCGTCAGCTGGTGCTCCGGTTGGATTGTCATCCTTATATTTACTGTGTGTGCGGATGAGCTCGATTCGAAAAAACAGATATCAAATGTGAGCTCAGGGCGAAAAACCGGGTCGGTCAACTGCGGTCAATACTGGTCAACGCGGTCAACTGACGGTCAACCCAGTTTTGGTTTGCTCTGAGTGAAAACCGGATTCTGGATTGTGTCGGCCCCCACATGTATTTCCTCAGAATCATGGGTGTATCAGTTTCCTTAACGCCATGGTCCTTTGGTTGATACCGTTTCCCTTTGAAAGTAGCATTTTCTCGCCAGTCTGAGTTTTGCTTCAGTTGATGTGATCACTTAGACTTGCTTGTTGGCTTCGAAGTTGGACTGGTCATCGAGGCATAGTAATGTACTGGTGCTTTGGTCTAGCTTGCAGTCGATGTCGTCGCCAATCGTACAGTTCTTGTAGTCTAACTGGGTTCATCCATAGATACCGTGACTGCGCGTGATATCTGATCTACTGAACGTCAGGTATAACTGACTTATATTCCTTCGGTATTCAGTTTTATCGTTCACACGCTCATCGTCCTTAATTTTGGTGAGCTCGTTGAAGTTGGCTCTTCTGATCGCTCATTCTTACTTCTTCTCTTTAAGTTGTTCCTTGCCTGAACCCATTGTGTGCTGTGAACGAACTGGACGACCTTAGTCGTTGCGTCTGGTGTGAAGGTTTCTCCGTTGATTCCTCCATCTGTCGACATCCCTTGGGTGGTCAATTTCACCTTGTCTTTAAGCACCTGTGTTGTGCTGACCACTATTTGGCCCGGTTTTGGACTAGACTTCCAAACTCAGCTGGTATCAAAACCGGTTCAGTTCTTTCATGTCTTTCGTCCAATATCCTCCATGCCTTGATCCTTGATGATTGTGTTTGAAACTGAGGTTTGAACGAGCATCTGACTGGCGCTTTGAGCCTTAGTTTGCTCTGAAATCTCTGATGTCTTCCATAAGATGGTGGAACTTAGTTCAGTTTCTCCTGATAAATTCCCTTTTCTGACTGTGCCTCGTCTGGAGCTATCTTGTTGACACGCTCAAATACTAGCAAGTGTACTAGGTCGTGCAAGTAGTAAAACGGACGAAGTCCGAGTATCGATCCACGAAGACAGCTTGATTAATTCTAAGAAAATAAACCTAATTCTAATTTAGACTAAAGAATTTTTATAGTTTTGATGATTTAATTAAACGAGATAAAAGCACAAATAGACGCAAATAAAATAGATGAGATAATATCAATTAACGACGAGTGACCAAGGCACATGTTCAGCACAAATAATTCATACGTCTTCATAAAATCTATCCTATCTAACCATCATGAATCTCAGTCAAGGTAAAATTTCCTATGACAATCGCTACTCGTTTGTCCCGCAATAGCGATCCTATGCGATAGAGAACCAACCCGTATATGTCTATAGGGATTGTAGTGTCTACGCACGCATTAAATCTCTATGAAATTCCCCGAGCTTAAACACTTTCGGCGCTTAAGGATTCGGAAACCACACATACGAAATCGAATTCCATATCTGGTCGGTTTTACGTAGTGATGTTCGATGTTTTATTGTTCTAACCCGTCTAATCACTTTGTCCGTCTCATAAACCAATCAAATAAAACATGCATATGTTGATCAGGCATACACAAGCATTAAGCGCAAACAAGGAACACGTGACTCGATTCACACGATCAAATAGAATAAGAAAAATATTAATACGTAGTCATTATTCGGCCTACCATGGCCCTAATCACAAAATAATCTAGCTATCATATTAATAAAATAGAAGCATAAAATATTCAAAGACATAATAGAGAAATATATAAAATTCGCTTATCACGGAAGGAACACCTCGCGAGTGTCGATCGTCTCTTTTCGTCGCAGCTCTATTTATTTTTGGCGGTGGGTTTCCCTTTGCTCTCGTCGCTGCCCTTTTTATTCGCTGCCAGTTTTTTTTTTCTCCTCTGATACTCGCTTCTCTATTTATAAGTTCAACAGCCGACTTAAAATCTTCAAGATTGGAATCTTCGACCAATTCTCTGATCTCTTAATACTTTCCTTTGGTCAGCGTGATTCTTGGCAGTATAATTCCTCTTTCCTTATTTGCTCTTCACGTGATAGAGTGCCAAAATAATAGGACATATGGTATATTGCAGGGCTACCCCAAATTGAGTAGAAAATTGCGAGATGATCCCAAATATTCAAATCACTCCAAAAGTGCCCTTATTTTTCCTTCGTCGACCTCATTTCCTTCGGACATCTATCAAAAATAAATTTAGACATAAATAAAGGATATTCGAGAGGGAATCTTTTGCAAATAACGATCGGAAATGCATTTTTATAGGTAATTAAATTACGTAAACTCCTAACTTATCAACAACCCCCAAACTAGCTTCGATCGTCCCGATCATAAAAGCAGAATTAAACCAAATCAAGTTAGGATTATAGAACATCTGTCAATGAAATTCTCCTGCTTCATCTCAGAAAACGTAAAAGCATATAAAGTCGGGATAATCATCAACTAATGAACGATCTAGTCAAAACACGAGGCATGAGGTAATATGTCGCAATCTATATCATAGCATGAAAGACATTTCTAGAATCGTACTACGCATCAATCCACAACTCTCACAAGGGTCGCTCAAGTCGCTCGAAGTGTTTTTCAAAAGGGATCTGTATAAAAAAAACGCTCAATGCACGACATGAAAAGATATTACTCTATACTTGCATATATCACATCATAGTTACATAATAGAAGTCATGCACGAATCAAAGGATCTTTCATTCAAGGTTTTTAGTGGGGCTCGGGTTTTGAAAGGTGCGCCATATGGGATGAGCTAAAAGTATCAAACATGTAAATCATCGAAGCGCTCCTCTAACACTTATTCCGCTCTTCTAACGTCGCATCTGCTTTTCACTCGACCCATCCCCTTTTCTTCTCTAGCTCTTATCGCTCCGCTTTTTCACGCCTCTTTTTTTTTTTTCTTTTTCCTTTTTTTTTCCTTTCCTTTTTCTTTTTTTTTTTCGAACCAGTCCCTCATATCGTTTTTTTCGAAGGGAGATATTTCTAGTCCGCTGCAATATTACGACGAGAAATCTATATCATAAGACGAGCTCATAACTAACATGCACCGACGATTAGCTCCTTCTCAACCAACAACCACTTTTCACGACATCGATAAATTAACACGTTGATACGGGGTCGTACAGGCTAAATTTGAGGCAATTAGGCTGTAATGCCCATAAATTAATACAGTATCTTGAATTCAAATCTTCGAATTAAAGGAATTAATATTCGAATGGCCCAAAAGAACATGTGTTCAAATAGGAAAGTGATCGAAAATAATATCTAACCTAAGTGCTTTAGCTCAAGAATCAAAGCCCAATAATAAGTAAGTACTAAAATAATATGATCCAAAAGTAAAATTATTACCTAGGCCCAGACGATTAATGGATAGGAATGAAACGTTGTTTAATAGCAAGGGAAATACACATGTATATGTACAATAATAATGCAGCAAAGTTTCGTAGGATATATGGGCTAGGTTAGAAAAGTTTGTGTTGTATATATGTAATAGTTTGTGTTCGTATATGTATATATATACTATTAAATGAATAATATTAATCCCCAAAAGTCTCAATGGCAATGAAGGGTTTACGTGGGGATATATGTCCACAAGCATACATGTATAAATATATATTTATATTGTTAATCATAACTAATGGGTAGATAAGGATGGACATATGAAACTAGTATAAAATATGGCACATAGGAACGAATTGACATAATTTTCTTAAACGTGAGGAAATCCTTGTCACAAACGTTGCATTCTCAATAATTGATATATAATTTCAATTACCATGTCATTAAAGGACACCACAATTAAAATAAGAATGAGGAAAGTTATGTATGATGTGTCCTAATCATAAAGGGCAAATCATTGTTTTTAACCAAAGAGGGAAATGGCATATGGCCTACTTGTCCTACTAATCATTTCACAATAAGTTTTGAACATGTGATCATGAACAAAAGTAAAGGATTTCGTCCAAAGCAAGATAACTACTTTATTAAATAATGCCTATTGTTACGCTAAGAGCACAAGGAATTCGTTACGTTTATGTCACCACCATGATACTTAACAACATATACAAGCTAAAGATAAGGTTGGACCATTTCTCAACTCATCATTAACCAAAATAGTTGAGAGGGAGAGAAATTGTAGAATAAAAGCAACAAGGAGAAAGAACATACGAATGAACTCAAAACAACTCACTCACGAAAGAAGAAGTTGAAGAGGAGATATCCAAACTTAACTCATTTGACAAGAAGTAACTTCGAAAATCTGATTTTGAAGCAAGGTATATGAACTATTTATTATGTTTAGTATAATTAACTTAAGGTTATCATGTTTGAAATTTCAGATTTTTGAGTTAGTCATATTAAATGTACGTTAATGGTTATAGGAGCATTTCTGTATTAGAACAACGAATAAAAGCTTTAAAGTTCAACCTATTAAGTATATGATTAGTGTGCACTTATGATGGATCTCGATAGTAGTAAGCTTTATGACATTAAGAAGTCTTGTGTATTATACTATTTGAACTTGATATTCCCAGTTTAGGCATAAATTCGGCATGATACACATAAATGGAATATAATTAGGGTTTTCTATGGGCTTATACTTTTGAGTTTTCATTGTTAATGGGTGATTACGTGATTTTGATCTTAGGAATTTTTGGCACTTATGATGATTGTTGGGAAGTTTTTAATATCCTAGGTTTGTTATTACTAAATTTTCTACACACGCTTGAATGTATTATATTCCGAGTAGTATACGACTAGTCTTTGAATATAGGACGGATCGACTCTAGGTTTCGGCAATGACCAATACATGTGTATATATGTTTTTTTTATGATTTAACTTATATAATGTTTCAATGTGTTGGTGGATTTTTGTTTTTTTTTAAAATATGAGAGTTGGGATTAATTTGAGACATTAGGATTTTATCGTAACATTGGATGTAGAATTTTATGGTTTTCGACAATTAGGGTTCGAAAATATTCATGTTAATTTGATCTATAGATATACTAATATGAGAATAGTTTTACGTCCAAAGGTCCAGAGGTTCAGAATATTAAGGAATTACCGCTTGCAAAACTAAGGACGACAGGTAGGTGAAATATTCACCTACGACACGTAAACAATATGTGATTTTATGTGTTTTCATGCTTGCCTGTTTTACGTGAAATATGTGAATATTTTTATGTGATTTAAAGAAATTATGTATATCATGCATTATCTGTCATGTGCATTTCATACTAGAACAAGAGAAGTTCAGACCGTGTTGATCGGTGATGAACTGATATATTGTGTGCCGTATTGGAGACGGTGACGCTTTGATAAGTGGGGTAGATGATGGTTTTGTGATTGGCGACTCGTTAAAAAGTTGAGGTTAGTACTCAAAATGACACCTGACGGCAGGCAGGTGTGAGCGTTCTGTCAACTAGATAGATGCGAACGCTTTGTCTACCCGGTCGTGAACTTCCTGAGGTGCGACCGTTTTATATATTATACGAAGAAGCGACCTGGCGTGAACTTCCAGAGTAGGCTACCGTTATTGTGGTTGTCATGCGAGGTGTCGAGTCTAACTAGGGCCCTAATTTGAGAAATAAGAAAATTAGCGTGAGAAAAGAAAGAGCTTGCATATTATGTGAGATATCGGGTTTGGGGATTGAGTGCACGATTGCATCATGCATTATTTCATCTACTGGGCAAGGAGTTCAGTTTACGTGTTGTAGGTACTGACGAGCTCAATGTGGAAACATGTCAAACTAATGAGGCTGGTGGCGGTGCTCCATGGTCTTTTGAGGGCAATGCGGTACATGGATGTGACCTGTGGAGAGGTTTCAGTGTCTTTTGTGTATCAATAAATTCTATTTGAGTGTGACGGTTAAATATAACGTGTGTGAACCGTGTGCGCGTGTAAAATACTTTAATTCCGCCGTAATATATTGTGTTTTACAGAAAGATTTTTATTAATTGGGTCTTCCGTGATTTCATTGTGGAAAATCCGCCATTATTTTTATTTTAAAAGTGAGGGTCGTTACAGTTGGTATCAGAGCGTTAGGTTTATGTGTTCTGAAGACTGTCCATGTACTACCGCTCAAAAGCCTGGAGAACTAGCCTCGCCTGTAAGTTTTTTTATAACTTATGTGATTATGTGTTATTAAATGTGTTGTATATGTGATGAATAGATCACTATAAAAAATGAGGCGAGGACGTAGAGAAAACGGGGGAGAGTCAAGCCGTAGGGGAGAATCTGATTTCCCCTGCTAGTGAGCGTGATTCCACGATAATGCGCTTAACCAAACTGATCCAACGTCAATCCGATCAGATAAATGAGCTGATACAACATCGGAATTCATTTGAGCATCGCTCCTCCCCGCAACCAGAACGTGTCGAAATTATTTGAGAACGTTTCAGAAAACTAAATCCTCCGACATTCGCTGATGCCACTAATCCTGTAGTGGCAGAAGACTGGTTACGTACGATCGAAGACATGTTCATCTATAGCCGTGTGCCAGAGGAGGAGAAGGTTCTTTGTGCCATTTCCATGCTAAGAAGAAACGCTAGGTTTTGGTGGGACACAGTGAAAGTACTAGAGAACCCAGTGACGATGCCGTGGGAGCACTTCAAGGAGCTATTTCACAACAAATACTTCTCAGCCCATGAACAAGAACGAAGGATGCTCGAATTTATGAACCTGAAACAAGGAGGGATGCCAGTTGCGGAGTATATCCGTAAGTTTGAGGAGCTGTCCCGCTCTGCCCCTCACATGGTGTCCACTAATCAGTTGAAGGTGACAAGGTTCATAACGGGCCTCAAACGTGAACTTTATCGAGACTTAAGTATAACGGGAGTCCGACAGCTGGAGTTTACACAAGTAGCGGAACGGGCAATGATTGCGGAGCAGGCGGAGGCACATATTGTGGAGGCCCAGGAGGCAAAAAGAAGACATGAGAATCAGCAAGGAGGAGGAGTTGAGTGCAAGCGCCAATTCTTTGGCAAAGGCCTGGCAAAAATAATCAAAACAATCGACCGGGCCAACAGAAGTGGCGCCCAATGAATCAAGGGTCGGCAAATATTTTGAGTAGGCCTCCAAACCCCGCGCCTCGATGCCAACAATGCAGGCGTTATCACTTCGGAGTCTGCTTTAGATCCGGTTCTAACACAGGCCCTCAGTGCTTTCGATGTGGAAAGAATGGTCATTATGCGAGGAGCTGTCCGGAGAACCTACCCATGAATTCGACTCAACAGCCGGTTAGACCTCCATCGGTCCCAGCCAAGGTTTTCACCCTGACGAATGAGGAAGCAGAAGCAAACCCAGCTGTAGTGACGGGTACGTTGAATATCTTTCACGTGCCTACATCTGTTCTCATTGACTCTGGTGCCACACATTCGTTTGTGTCGGCTAACTATATGGAAAGAGTAGGAATCTATCCTACTCAGTCTGAATGCTGTTATGTAGATAATACTCACGGGGACCCAATTCGAACCAACAGGGCAGTACAGAAATGTCCTATAAACATCGAGGGTAGAAACTTAGAAGCTGATCTGATTGTGATCCCGATGAACGATTATGATATCATATTTGTGATGGATTGGCTTTCGAAATATAGAGCCGTGATTGACTGTGCTAAGAAGATAGTGAAATTTCAATTGCCTGAGGATGAAGTATTTACTTTTTCGGGTAAAACGAACCAAGTTGTTTGTATTCCTCGAATTTCGGTTTTTAAGGCTCAACGACTTTTGAGATCGGGTTGTGAATCTTTCTTAGTATGTGCGGTAAAGGCGGAGAAAGCCCCTCTTCCAGAATTGAAGGATGTGCCAATAGTAAATGAGTTCGCCGATGTATTTCCCGATGATCTCCCGGGGTTACCCCCTGATCGAGAAATACAGTTCACCATCGACCTAGTGCCAGGAGCGGGTCCTATCACTAAAGCCCCTTATCGATTAGCACCAAACGAGTTAAAGGAGTTAAAAGAACAACTGGAGGAGCTGTTACAGAAGGGATTTATTCACCCTAGCTTTTCACCTTGGGGAGCACCAATATTGTTTGTGAAAAGAAAGACGGATCGTTGAGGATGTGCATCGACTACCGGGAGCTGAATAAAATCACGATTAAGAACAAGTACCCATTGCCTAGGATAGATGACCTGTTCGATCAACTGCATGGTGCTAAGGTATTTTCAAAAATTGACCTTCGTTCGGGGTACCACCAGCTAAAAATTCGGGAGTCGGACATCCCAAAAACGGCATTTCGCACGAGGTACGGCCATTATGAATTTTTGGTCATGCCTTTTGGATTGACGAATGCACCTGTAGCCTTTATGGACTTGATGAATCGAGTTTTTAAGGATTTTCTGGACCAGTTTGTTATTGTCTTCGTCGATGATATCCTCATTTATTCCAAGTCAAAGGAAGAACATGTAGTTCATCTACGAATTGTCTTAGGAACTCTACGAGAAAAACAACTTTATGCGAAATTTAAGAAGTGCGAGTTCTGGCTAGAGCAAGTAACCTTTTTGGGACACGTCGTTTCTGGAAGTGGAATTTCCGTAGATCCTAGTAAGATCGAAGCGATAAGTAATTGGCCACGACCAACTACCCCCACAGAGATCCGTAGCTTCCTAGGGCTCGCTGGGTATTATCAGAAATTCATTAAGGATTTCTCCAGTATTGCTTCGACGCTCACAAATCTAACTAAAAAGAACATTACATTCAGATGGACGGAAGCCTGTGAGCAGAGTTTCCAAGAGCTTAAAAAGCGGCTAACTACAGCCCCAATCCTTACGACACCTTCGGGAACCGGAGGATTTTCAGTATATAGTGATGCCTCGAAAAATGATTTGGGATGTGTACTGATGCAGAATGGGAAGGTTATTGCATATGCCTCCCGACAATTGAAGGAATACGAGAAGAATTATCCGACTCACGATCTTGAGCTCGCAGCAGTGGTGTTCGCTTTGAAAATATGGCGGCACTACTTGTACGGAGAACGATGTGAGATCTTTACAGACCATAAGAGCCTGAAGTATTTCTTCACGCAGAAGGAGCTGAACATGAGACAAAGGCGGTGGTTAGAACTCGTGAACGACTACGACTGTGTAATTAGCTATCACCCAGGGAAAGCGAATGTAGTCGCGGACGCTTTAAGTAGGAAAGCTGTAAATGCAGAACTTCACCATTTTGGAGTTGAAGTAGTTGCGCTGGGGGAAGTGTAGACGAAATTAGCGGCATTGACCCTCCAACCACACTACTCGAAAGGATCACCTTAGCTCAGAAGGGAGACGAACTATACAAAAAGATCAAAGACAACCAACAATGCCGAACGACTTTGAAATCAAGGAGGACGGAAGTCTTCGATATAAAAATCGGTTGTATGTACCTGACAACCAAGAACTTCGACGAACAATAATGACAGAGGCACATGCAACCCAGTACTCGATACACCCAGGCGCCACGAAGATGTACCGAGACCTGCAAATAAATTACTGGTGGCCTGGGATGAAGAAAGACATTGCAGAGTTTATAAGTCAATGCCTAACATGCCAACTCATAAAGGCCGAGCACCAAAGACCAGCAGGAATGTTGCAACCCTGCCAATTCCTGAATGGAAATGGGACCATATCACCATGGATTTTGTCGTTGGTTTACCGAAAACGGTGAAAGGTCACAACGCTATCTGGGTTATAGTTGATAGGTTGACCAAGTCAGCCCATTTCCTACCCATAAGTTCGACATTTTCCTTGGAGCGTTATGCAGAATTGTACATTCAGGAGATAGTTCGACTTCATGGGATTCCGAAATCGATCGTCTCGGATAGAGACTCGAGATTCCTGTCAAACTTCTGGAAGAGTTTGCAAAAGGCAATGGGAACTGAGTTATCCTTTAGTACCGCATACCATCCCCAGACCGATGGACAGTCAGAGAGAACAATCCAAACCTTGGAGGATATGCTACGTGCGTGTGTTTTAGATTTTAAGGGAAATTGGAGCAAATACCTACCGTTAGTCGAATTTTCCTACAACAATAGCTATCACGCTACGATAGGAATGGCCCCGTACGAGGCATTATATGGACGGAAATGTCGATCACCAATTCATTGGGATGAGGTTGGCGAAAGAAGCTTATTGGGTCCCGAGATGATACGAGAAATGACTGAGGCAATAGCCAAAATTCGAGAAAGAATGCGGACGGCTCAGAGTCGTCAGAAAAGTTACGCAGACCATCGACGAAGGCCACTAGAGTTTGCAATAGACGATTGGGTATTTCTAAAAGTATCCCTATAAAGGGCGTGAAACGATTTGGGAAGAAGGGCAAACTAAGCTCTAGATTTATTGGTCCGTTCAGAATAATTAAACGAGTGGTGAAGCTGCATACCAGTTAGAACTACCGACGACACTCGCACAAACTTCACGACGTTTTTCATGTATCGGCATTAAGGAAATATATTGCAGATCCGAGCCATGTATTGAGGAATGAAGTTCTCTACCAACAGCTAAAGCCAGACTTAACCTATGAAGAACAGCCGGTAGAGATTTTGATGGTAGAGATAAAACAACTTCGGAATAAAGATATTTCGTTAGTCAAGGTGTTGTGGCGAAATCAGTCAGTTGAAGAGGCCACGTGGGAAAGAGAAGATGAAATGAGAAGTCGTTATCCCGATTTATTTCTAATGGCGTAATTTCGGGGACGAAATTCTTTTAAGGGGAGGAGAATGTAATGCCCATAAATTAATACAGTATCTTGAATTCAAATCTTCGAATTAAAGGAATTAATATTCGAATGGCCCAAAAGAAACATGTGTTCAAATAGGAAAGTGATCGAAAATAATATTTAACCTAAGTGCTTTAGCTCAAGAATCAAAGCCCAATAATAAGTAAGTACTAAAATAATATGATCCAAAAGTAAATTATTACCTAGGCCCAGACGATTAATGGATAGCAATGAAACGTTGTTTAATAGCAAGGAAATACACATGTATATGTACAATAATAATGCAGCAAAGTTTCGTAGGATACAGGCCCGTACCTTCTATGAGGCCAACGAGGCGGTCGCCTCGGGCCCAGCCTTGGAAGGGGGCCCACTGTTTTTTTATACTATTATATTATAGTAAGTTTGTTATAATTTCATTTTGAAAATAAAATAGAAAATAGTTCAAAAGATTGTTAGTCATGGGTCCTAACTTAACAAAAGCAATCACAAACTTTACTTTTATTATTGCTCAAACATTAAATATTACTTTGATCTTGTTTAAAAAAACTAGACGCCATTTTCTTCCTATCTAGCGAATCCAGACCAAAATTTCTCAAAAAAAATAGTGTTTATATAACTATTTTAAGTATTTATGAACATTCAAATGTAAAACATACTTTCTCTGTTTCAGAAATATTAAGAAATAAAACAAAACCTCTATTATACCCTCAATTAGCTATTTATCCTATTTAATCTAGCTATTTTTATTTAAGACGAGGGTTAAAGTTGTAAAAGTTTCCAGCAATCTTTTTTGAAAAAATTAAGTAAAACAACTTGTATTAATAAAACAAAGCCAAAAGTCTAAAGCGAGTTGTATTTCAAAATAGATGGAGTATTTTTTATTTAAGTAACACTTATGATATAAATTTATGCCATATTACGTATCTAATTTGAAAAAAAAAAATTTAATAAGGGTTTCGGGCCAGAATTCGAGTTTCGCTTCAGGCCCCGAATTCTTCAGGTACGGGCCTGGTAGGATATATGGGCTAGGTTAGAAAAGTTTGTGTTGTATATATGTAATAGTTTGTGTTCGTATATGTATAATATACTATTAAATGAATAATATTAATCCCCAAAAGTCTCAATGGCAATGAAGGGTTTACGTGGGGATATATGTCCACAAGCATACATGTATAAATATATATTTATATTGTTAATCATAACTAATGGGTAGATAAGGATGGACATATGAAACTAGTATAAAATATGGCACATAGGAACGAATTGACATAATTTTCTAAACGTGAGGAAATCCTTGTCACAAACGTTGCCTTCTCAATAATTGATATATAATTCAATTACCATGTCATAAAAGGACACCCACAATTAAAATAAGAATGAGGAAAGTTATGTATGATGTATTGATGTGTCCTAATCATAAAGGGCAAATCATTGTTTTAACCAAAGAGGGAAATGGCATATGGCCTACTTGTCCTACTAATCATTTCACAATAAGTTTTGAACATGTGATCAAGAACAAAAGTAAAGGATTTCGTCCAAAGCAAGATAACTACTTTATTAAATAATGCCTATTGTTACGCTAAGAGCACAAGGAATTCGTTACGTTTATGTCACCACCATGATACTTAACAACATATACAAGCTAAAGATAAGGTTGGACCATTTCTCAACTCATCATTAACCAAAATAGTTGAGAGGGAGAGAAATTGTAGAATAAAAGCAACAAGAAGAAAGAACATACGAATGAACTCAAACAACTCACTCACGAAAGAAGAAGTTGAAGAGGAGATATCCAAACTTAACTCAATATGACAAGAAGTAACTTCGAAAATCTGATTTGAAGCAAGGTATATGAACTAATTATTATGTTTAGTATAATTAACTTAAGGTTATCATGTTTGAAATTTCAGATTTTTGAGTTAGTCATATTAAATGTACGTTAATGGTCATAGGAGCATTTCTGTATTAGAACAACGAATAAAAGCTTTAAAGTTCAACCTATTAAGTATATGATTAGTGTGCACTTATGATGGATCTCGATAGTAGTAAGCTTTATGACATTAAGAAGTCTTGTGTATTATACTATTTGACTTGATATTCCCAGTTTAGGCATAAATTCGGCATGATACACATATATGGAATATAATTAGGGTTTTCTATGGGCTTATACTTTTGAGTTTTCATTGTTAATGGGTGATTACGTGATTTGATCTTAGGAATTTTTGGCACTTATGATGATTGTTGGGAAGTTTTTAATATCCTAGGTTTGTTATTACTAAATTTTCTACACACGCTTGAATGTATTATATTCCGAGTAGTATACGACTAGTCTTTGAATATAGGACGGATCGACTCTAGGTTTCGGCAATGACCAATACATGTGTATATATGTTTTTTTTTTATGATTTAACTTATATAATGTTTCAATGTGTTGGTGGATTTTTTTTTTAAAATATGAGAGTTGGGATTAATTTGAGACATTAGGATTTTATCGTAACATTGGATGTAGAATTTTAGGGTTTTCGACAATTAGGGTTCGAAAATATTCATGTTAATTTGATCTAATAGATATACTAATATGAGAATAGTTTTACGTCCAAAAGGTCCAGAGGTTCAGAATATTAAGGAATTACCGCTTGCAAAACTAAGGACGACAGGTAGGTGAAATATTCACCTACGACACGTAAACAATATGTGATTTTATGTGTTTTCATGCTTGCGTGTTTTACGTGAAATATGTGAATATTTTTATGTGATTTAAATAAATTATGTATATCATGCATTTATCTGTCATGTGCATTTCATACTAGAACAAGAGAAGTTCAGACCGTGTTGATCGGTGATGAACTGATATATTGTGTGCCGTATTGGAGACGGTGACGCTTTGATAAGTGCGGTAGATGATGGTTTTGTGATTGGCGACTCGTTAAAAAGTTGAGGTTAGTACTCAAAATGACACCTGACAGCAGGCAGGTGTGAGCGTTCTGTCAACTAGATAGATGCGAACGCTTTGTCTACCCGGCGTGAACTTCCTGAGGTGCAACCGTTTTATATATTATACGGAAGAAGCGACCTGGCGTGAACTTCCAGAGTAGGCTACCGTTATTGTGATTGTCATGCGAGGTGTCGAGTCTAACCTAGGGCCCTAATTTGAGAAATAAGAAAATTAGCGTGAGAAAAGAAAGAGCTTGCATATTATGTGAGATATCGGGTTTGGGGATTGAGTGCACGATTGCATCATGCATTATTTCATCTGCTGGGCAAGGAGCTCAGTTTACGTGTTGTAGGTACTGACGAGCTCAATGTGGAAACATGTCAAAACTAATGAGGCTGGTGGCGGTGCTCCATGGTCTTTTGAGGGCAAGGCGGTACATGATGTGACCTGTGGAGAGGTTTCAGTGTCTTTTGTGTATCAATAAATTCTATTTGAGTGTGACGGTTAAATATAACGTGTGTGAACCGTGTGCGCGTGTAAAATACTTTTATTCCGCCGTAATATATTGTGTTTTACAGAAAGATTTTTATTAATTGGGTCTTCCGTGATTTTCGTTGTGGAAAATCCGCCATTATTTTTATTTTAAAAGTGAGGGTCGTTACAGCTGCTAAATATCTGGGCTCCAAATCAACAAATAAGTCAAATAAGCTCAAAGGGGCTCACTAAGTGGTAAATACGTAAGGTAGGGAATATTTAGGCCAATGACTCAATCCTAGTGCCCTTCTCATTTTCGCACTCAAAATCCACATAATAACCATGGACATGCATAACAGAGCAAGTTTGAAAATATTCAGTCCATGCGTGTCACACAAGAATAAACACCGAGCATAATGAGTTGCTCTGAATTTTTTCTGAAAGCTCAAGAACTCACATATATAACTGGGTTTGTGCTTCATGATACGCAATACTCTCCTAAAGCAGTCAATATAGCCAAATAATCATATGCTAATATCACGACAATGCAACATGTAGGACTATCACACTCAATTCATCGAATCATATCACGACATGGTAAAATTTTAAAATTTTTCATCATTGACAGGAGATTCCACAGATGACATCAAATTGCAACCTTCATCAGTTATACCCCTTAAAATGACCGAAACGCATCACTACAAGTATATTAAATCTAGCATGTGTCACATCCTACCTCCAAACTAAATAGCACATTGTCCTCAATATGTAAACTAAAAGCAAAGAGAGAGTAGAAGTGACACTGCCCTGAATTTTCCGTTGATCGATGTAGAGGACTTTGTTGATTCGCAGTAAGCTAGCAACCATCGCGACGTGCAACCCCCAAACTTGTTATGAGCCTGCGAGAAAACATGACTAGGTGCACCGTGAAAGCCAGTTTTATTAGATGAAAAATAAAAAAAAATACTCAGAGTAATAGGACTAAATATAAATATATGCATCGATAATACTTGGTTTGCCTCCCAATAAGCGTTGTTTTTAAAGTCGTTAGTTCGACTCCGAGACGATCAGGGTGGCTTGATGCCTAGGCTTGCTTTGGTGTTCTGGAGGTCCTTCAGCTCGCTGGTATTCTCTCCAGACGAGGTGTCCCTGAAAGGCACAGAACAACATAAAGTAGGAATATTAGTAGCATTAGGTTCTTCAAGGAATACCAAGTTCGCTTTGCCCATTTCCCCATCGTCGTAGAGTTTCAAGCATTGCCCATTAACTATGTGCCCGTCCTTCCCGTTGATAAGGATTTGTACGGCCCCGGATGGAAATACTTCTGCACTATAGGGGCCATCCCACTTACTCTTTAACTTTCCTGGAAAGAGACATAGCCTCGAGTTGAATAGCAAGACGCGATCGCCGACTTTGAACTCCCTTTTTATGATCTTCTTGTCATGCCACTTCTTTGTGCGCTCCTTATATAACTTGGCATTCTCGTACGATTGTTGACGAAACTCGTCCATCTCGTTCAGCTGGAGCAACCTATTTTTACCTGCTTCAGACAAATCAAAATTTAGCTTTTTAATAGCCCAATATGCACGATGTTCTAATTCTACAGGTAAATGGCATGCTTTTCCAAAAACAAGACGAAACGGCGAAGTCCCTATCGGAGTTTTATATGTGGTGCTGTACGCCCATAGCGCGTCATCTAACTTGAGCGACCAATCTTTCCTTGAGGCGTTCACCGTCTTTTCCAAGATCTGCTTCAGCTCCCTATTCGAAACCTCTACCTGTCCACTAGTCTGAGGATGGTATGGGGTAGACACTTTATGCTTCACACCATACTTAGACAACAAATTAGCAAATAACTTATTACAGAAGTGAGTACCGCCATCGCTAATTATTGCCCTTGGTGTACCAAAACGAGTAAAAATATGCTTCTTAAGAAATCGAATGACTACTCGTGCAT